>MU698661.1:5194-17133 GCA_026770625.1 Nicotiana glauca | reverse complement strand
AGCTTGGTTCGAGCATATCATCAAACACTAGAGGTGCATTGTGATATTAGCCCCTTTTTGTGAGGAATTTCTATCATTTTATACCCCCAATTACCTCCTTTCTAATTTTACTACTTTCCGATACTCTATGGTGGTATCCATGCAAGAGATTCATTCTGACACCCATGAATTACTTCCCGAATGACCCCATATGGCTAAGTATACAAATATGAGCTGAGGTGATGGAGCCTTACCTCTTGGGATGAAGATTCAGGAGCCTTCACTTGATTTTCTTCAATGATTTAGCCCAATCTTATGAAATAATCTGATGTGAGACTTTCCCTCTCTAAGAAACCTCTTCCTCTCTCTAGAATTGCTCAGATGAATGTTCAAAATGAGATAGAACACCAGTTATATCAATATGGAAATCGGGTTAAAAATTAGAAAATTGGAGCCCCGAGTCAACTATGCGGTCGCATTTGCGATCGCAGAGTAAACGTGCGGTCCGCATAATGGACCGCAGAATGCTCCTCAAAAACTAAACATTCTGACTCGGTCTGCGGTAAGAATGTGGTCCGCATTCATGTTCTGCGGTCGCAAAGTGCACCGCGGAACTGACCCTCGCACAAGTCAAAGGAAAATATGCGACGACTATGCGGTCCGCATTTCGATTATGCGACCGCATTACTGACTTCAATTTTAACCAACATTCTGCCTCACTCTGCGGCAGATATGCGGTCCACATTTTGATTATGCGACCGCATTTCGACCGCATTTCTGACTTCAATTATAACCAACATTCTACCTCACTCTGCGGCAGATATGCGGTCCGCATTTCAATTATGCGACCGCATTTCTGGACCTCATTTCTTGCATTATTCTGGAAACTTATTCTTGACTTTTTAATGCATTACTCAATCCAAAAAGGTCCGCGTCGCGGCTCGCAAGCTTGCCGCGAAGCATATTTACTAATTTCTAACACACGATCCTAACTTGGCACCACGGGATTCGAGTTTTTGAGTAGGGATTTCACGGGGCCTTACAACAACATATCTTTAAGGATTCCATCATTCTTCTCCCTTTTCTTAGTGAGCTCAGTTCTGAGAGCATCTCTCTCAGATTCCACCTTTGCCAAACGAGTCTTCAGCTAGGCTATCTCAGCATCATTTTCCCCACTCTCCTGTACTAGGGCTCTGACCTTGCTGTTGACAGGTCTCCTTTTAGATGAACCAAGTTCATTTGAAAGGATAGTGACCTCATAATCACAAGTAATTAGAGTTTTGACTCCAAAATGTTCTTTGCTTTTGGCAATCTCCCACTTCTTCAGCCGCACCTTGCAATGAGCAAGAACAGTAGTGAGAATGAAGCTATAACGAGTGGAATGGGCCTTGGGTCCATTGAGAACTCGATCTAGTAGTTTGATTATGAACTCAGGCCAATTTATCTGCCGCCCACTATCCAGACATTCCATCAGAACCAAGTCCATTTAGTTTGCAATGTGCCTCCTTTCCTGCCTAAACAGCACATACTTGTTGATGAATTCAAACAACATATTGCGGTGTGGTGTCATTTCACTCTTATACACAAACTTTGGTTCATTCATTTCTTCATCAGTATCACAGAATTTCTTAGTGATGTCTAGGGTACTAGGAAGAGAGTCCAGACTTGGCCATTTCCGCCTTATATAATCATCATACCCCTCAGAGGGTATACCAAGGATTTCACCCAGCTCTTTTGCATCAAAGGAAATTTGAACCCCTTTCACCAGGTTGGTGACCCTTCCATCCTTTACCTCAGCATTGGCCATGAATTCAACAATCTTATTTCTAGCCAGTCTTCCCTCTAACTTAAGGACTATGTCCTTCCACCCCTACACCTCAAGCTTCTCAAGCAACAGAACCATTCCTTCTTCCTCCAAGTTTTTCAAAAGTCTCCCCTTCAAGATAGTTTGTTTGCCAAACTTGTCCAGCTTGTCCTTTTCTCTATCAGATCCATCCTCCCAATCCCCACTCCAGTCCTCTTCTTCAATAATTTTTGCTTGATTTCCTTTCACTGCAGTCCTTGTTCGTTTAGCCAAGGTAGAGGGTTCAGCAGACTTAGATACAGAGGAAGACTTCTTTGAGGAAGTCTTAGCTTTCTTGGGCTTAGGGGTCTGAACCTCCACCTCAACAGTCACATGTTCACGTGATGGACCACGTCCATCTCATCCACATTAATAGACTCAATAGACTCTGTCACTTTTTCTTTCCCTTTGTCCGTCCTTTTCTTCTTACTTTCTTCCATAGCTTTCTGCAGTTCCTCCTCACTTTACTTCATCTTGCTCCTCGTGGCCCTTCCTTTTAGGATATGATTTTCAGTAGTATTAGAAGGAGCAACCTCCCTTTTCTTGTCGGCTCTTGCCGTTCCAGGGGTCTTTGTTTGTGGAGTTCTCCTTTACTTGGGGTTATAACTATCACCTACCTTCTTCAGAAGATCTGCTAGTGTTTCTTCAACTGATGAACCAGGTTCATCTGTATGCTTGCCAAGATTTACTAGCCCTTCAACAGCTTTCCATGAACCACTTTCCCCTATTTTCATGCTACTTTCTATTACCTTTTCTGGCTCAGCTCCACATATATGCATATTAACAGTTTCAGAGGTGGGCGAAGAATCATCCACTTCTTTCCCCTTTCCCCTCTCATCACTGCACACACCCTCACTCTCTTTTTCTTTTTCTCTTTTGTTTTTACCACCTCTCTTCTTGACTCAGTCGTTTCCACATCTATAACAGACCCAACCAAAACAAATCGATTTTCCAAATTTTTAGCCAGATCAAAGATTACCTCAATAGAAGGATTTTGCACAGATGTCACCTGCTTAGAATCGAAAGACCCAGTTCCTTCCCCCTCACTCGTAGACTTGAAAGAATCATCAAAATCTTGAGAATCTTGGGCTTGACTAGCCTTTAACTGTGCGTTTAATTTCCTTAAAGGCGCAACAGTCACCACAGTTTTTCGAGCAAGCATCTTTACTCTTCGTTTCCTAGGTTGAGGGGTAGTGCTGGTTTGAGGAGTGGTAGAGGAATTAGAGGGAGTAGGTGGAGGAAATGTACCAGGATTGTCTTGGGGGTTAGTCATTTTCTTTGGATTCTGTGAGAAAAGAGATGGGTGTGCAGAATTTTGAAAGCGAAAAGAAGAGAGGAGAGAAAAATTTTGACGGTTATGGAAATGTTGGGAGAGTGGAAGTGGTGATGAAGATGAATTTAAAGGTGGTGGTGTAATTAATACACAACGATAGTTTTTAGTAGTCAAATAGAAGTCTAATCACCCTAAAATTTTAGTTTGAATAGGCGGTTAGGCTTCCCTAGAATCTAGGCATTTAACACGATGAGGATTCTTGTTTAAAATGGAAATGGTTCAAAATTAATTGGATAGGCTTTTGAGATTTTGGACTTGGGTAGGACTCTGCTCATGATTTAAATATTAGTATTTCAAATTGTACAGAGTGTAGAAAATATATCTCACTATTCAAATGAACTAGCACTGATGAACCATGTTCTTCGCTGAGAATCCTCTTAATCGTGTCTCAATTTGCCAAAATAGAGAAACTTGTGTTAGAGATTAGTGAGTCATATTAACACATGGCACAAGAGTATACTAGTTATAGTATGAAACTGAGCAAAAATTAATCTAGATATTTACACACATTCCAGATTTTCTAACAATTTATTTTTCAATTTTCACTTTTTTTAATTTTTAAGATTTTTTTTTCAATTGTGCATTCTGAACTGGTCCTATTAGGTTATCTTAATCATCCCTAATTCTAACATGTTCCTTTTAAAATTCTCTCTACTTACTGCTTTTTTAAAGATGTCAGCAATCTGTTTATCAGTAGCACAAAACTCTACAGTTATCAAGCCTTTATCATAGTTGTCCCTCAAAAAATGGTGCCTAATATCTATGTGTTTAGTTCTCTTATGATGAACCGAGTTATTTGTCATACTAATGGAACTAGTGTTATCACAAAAGATAGGGATGCAACCAACATCAATTCCAAAATCCATTAATTGTTGTTTGATCCACAGCAATTGAGCACAACATGAAGCAGCAACAACATACTCAGCTTCAGCAGTTAATAAGGCCACTATATTTTGCTTTTTAGTAGCCCATGACACAAGACATGAACCAAGAAAGTATGCCATAACTGAGATGCTCTTTCTATCCACAAGAAAACCTGCATAATCAGCATATGCATGTTCCAAAAGATTGAAGTTACTACCTTTTGGATACCAAAGACAAAGATTAGTGGTGCCTCTGAGATATCTCAAAATTCTCTTGACAGCAGTCAAGTGAGACTCCTTTGGATTTGCTTGAAATCTTGCACAAAGGCCTACACTGAAAATAATGTCAGGTCTACTAGCAGTGAAATATAATAATGAGCCAATCATTCCCCTATACAACTTTTGGTCGACAGATGAACCAGGTTCATCTACATCCAACTTTGTAACTATTGCAATAGGAGTGTCAATTTCTTTAGAATCTTCCATTTTAAACCTTTAAGCAACTCTTTTACATACTTTTTTTGATGGATCATAGTTCCATTTGAATTTTGTTTAATTTGTAAGCCTAAAAAAAATTAAGCCCCCCCATCATGCTCATTTCAAATTCACTCCCCATTAATTTAGCAAATTTCTTACTTAGCTTATCAGTAGTTGCTCCAAAAATAATATCATCAACCTATATCTGCACTACTAAGAGGTCTTTACCTTTTTCCTTCAAGAATAAAGTATTATCAATTTTACCTCTTTTGTAGCCATACTCAAGCAAAAATTTTGATAGTCTTTCATACCATGCTCTGGGAGCCTACTTGAGCCCATAGAGTGCCTTGTCAAGTTTGTATACATGATCAGGACTCTGCTTGCTTTCAAACCCTGGAGGATTCTTGACAAATATGTTTTCTTTAAAGTAGCCATTGAGGAAGGCACTCTTGACATCCATCTAGTGAAGAGTAAATTCCATGTAAGCAGCAAAGGCTATGAGGAGTCTTATAGCTTCCAACCTTGCAACTGGAGTGAAGGTCTCATCATAGTCTATGCCCTCCTCTTGGCTGTATCCTTGAACCACCAATATTGTCTTGTTCCTTGTGACAGTTCCATCTTCATCAAATTTGTTTCTAAAGACCCATTTTATGCCAATTGCTGATCTATCCTTGGGTCTTGGAACCAGATGCCAAACTTGACTCCTTTCAAATTGGTTTAGTCCATCTTGTATTGCATTTACCCAATCTGCATCCTGCAAAGCCTCAACAACATTTTTAGGTTCAATAAGAGATAAGAAAGAATCAAAGGGACAAAGATCCTTTATTGAAGATCTAGTTTTAATTTCAGAGGTTGGATCAGTAATTATGTTCTCAATAGGATGAGAACTTTGGTACTTGTAAGGTTTCACAACCAACTGGTTTCCTCTTGATGTTTCTCCAATGTTTTGTTGCTGAGGAACATGCTCATGGACAGGTTTTATTGAGGTATTAGATCCAGTTTCTCTTTGTTCAGTTCCCCCTGTCAGGTTGCCTTGGATAGAAGAATCTATTCCATCACCTGTTCCTTCTTCTGGTGCAGCTTCAACCTGGGTTGTGACTTCATTTAAATTTCTTACCAGCCCAATAGCTTTATCTTCATGTTGCTGTCTATCAGAAAGAATGTTAGTTTCATCAAAAACTACATGTACACTTTTTTCTACACACATAGTTCTTTTGGTTTACATTTTATAAGCTTTGCTATGTGAAGAATACCCCAAGAATACTCCCTCATCACTTCTAGGATCAAACTTACCTAGGGAGTCTTTACCATTGTTGTGCACAAAGCACTTGCATCCAAATGCCCTAAGATGGGACATGTTTGGTTTTCTCCCCTTTAAGTAACTCATAGGGAGTCTTCCCTTTAAGTAGCATACAGTATTTATAACTTCTGCCTAGAAGCTATGGGGCAGTCTACTAGAAAGAAGCATAGTCCTAGCCATATCTTCAAATGACCTATTCTTTCTTTCAACTAATCCATTTTGTTGTGGAGTCCTAGGGGCAGAAAAATTATGATCAATGCCATGCACATCACAGAATTCAGCAAACTTAGTATTTTCAAATTCAATGCCATGATCAGACCTAATTGATGTAAGTTCATTTCCTAATTGTTTTTCAATTTTTCTAACAAAAGAAGTGAACATGTCAAATGATTCATCTTTATATGTTAAAAACAATGTCCAGGTAAACCTAGAGTAATCATCAACAAACACCATCACATATCTTTTACCACCTCTGCTTAATGTTCTCATTGGACCACAAAGATCCATGTGGACTAGTTCCATCGACCTGGTGGTGCTTACCACTTTCTTGCATTTAAAAGAGGATTTTACCTGCTTCCCCCTTGAACAAGTCTCACAAACTTTGTCTTCCTTAAACTTGATGTTAGGTAACCCGGTCACCAAGTCCTTGAAGACTAACTTGTTGAGTTGACTCAGACTCGCATGTCCAAGTCTCTTATGCCAAAGGAGGGAATCATTGTCCAACACACTTAGGCAAGTGAGTTCATTATTTGAAAGAGTGGACAAATCAACAATGTATATATTGTTTACTCCTTTTCCCTGCAAAACAATCTTATCAGTGGTAAGATTTATCGCAAAGCATTTGGTAGAAGTCAATGCTACCAAGTTACCGCTATCACACAGTTTGATACACTGATTAGGCTATATTTCAAGTCATCTATTAGGTAGACATTCTCAATGGAGTGTGAGTCTCTCTTACTTATCTTTCCAACCCCAATGATCTCACCTTTCTTGCCATTTCCAAAGGAGACATTACCTCATTTGAGGTCTTCAAGTGAAAGGAACTGGTTCTTGCTTCCTGTCATATGCTTTGAGCAGCCACTATCCATGTACCATATTTGACTACTCCTCTTCACTTGGACCTGCAAAAGGAATTCAAGGGTTAGATTCTTTTAGCCCATTCTGTAGCCTATTTTTCCCTTGAACAAATGATTTGTTCTTTTGGCTAGCCTTTTCTTTGCAGTACATTCACTTTTGTAGTGACCAGTCTTACCATCGGATGGTGAAAGAAGTGATTTATCAGATGATGGTATACTCTGAAGGATAAGTTTATGTATGGTAATCGTATGTGTTTTACCTCAGAGAAAATTTTCTTTTAATTCTTGCAAATGGAGTCACATGTGGGATGATGATAGTTTAGATGTTAGACCCTAACATTGGTCTATAGTTTTGGACAGAAAAGAGCCTAAGGGCAAAATACATAGGAGTCAGAAACATTTGTTATTACCAATGATGTGATTTCGTACAATTTATGCAAATGACTAGAAGATATGATGTATGCTGTGAGAACCAAGAGCAGCCAATAGTGAATTTTAGGGAACGATTTTAAGTTGTTTAGATTTATTCAAATCATAATTAGAAAGTACCACGTTAGTGAATTGCTATAAGAAGCAGTTATTATTGTGAGATAAAGGATATGACAATTCCCCTTAAGTTATGTGACTAAGTATTTACCCCGAATATTTATAATCTGATATGATTTTGAAGTGTATAGAAAGTTTGGGGGTTAGATATTCCAATTTTGTTTTAAGACAAATGAAATTTCCCTAGGTGTGATCCATGTACAGAGTTAAAAAAGAATGATACTGTGCGGCAAAAGAATATGATCAGATGATGAGGGAAGTTAGAAGTAACCTTCCCTTTAGTTATTCAAAATGGGAGAAGAAAATATGATGCTAGCAGGTGGTTAGTGAAAGGATGGCAAGTAAGTTTTGAGTAGATACAGTGAATTAGCAATTTTAGCAGAGCTAGTAGAAGTAAGATTTGATCCACTTAGCTAGGTTATCTCTAGTGAGTGGATGGAAGTTTTAAATACCGAATGGATGTGTTAGAACCCAAAGAGTTTAAGTTAAACCCGAAGTACAGTGGCAGTGGAAAAAAATCAGCTAGTAGTGAGAGAGCAAACTATAGAAGAATACCCTTTAAGAGTTATCTAAAAGGGGTTTCCCCAAGATTAGCAGTGCGGGCATAGTTAAATCAATACGATTATGTATGATAGTTATGAAGGCATACGTTTTTCGTTTATGTAAATAATTTAGTTTTTCCTAGTAAGAAAGATTTCTCAGCGGTAAGTTGGGAGATGAGTCGTCATTAATGTAAAGTGCAAAGAGTTACAAAAGATAAAGAAAGTTGTTAGAATTCCAACAAAAAAAAAAGAAGAAGGATCTGCAAGTACAAGACATTTGGTCTAAGGGTTAATGTGAAAACCATCAGTAAGTCCAGATGGAGAATTGAAACTCGAATAGTTAGCATGGGATATGAAAAAGAAAATTAGTTCGGTAATGAAGAAAAATTGTATAATTACCACAGGGATTATGTCTAGCATGTGTAAGAAACACAAAGTGAGTAGAATGATCACCGAGCTTAGTTATTGATGATAAAGTGATCACAGAAAAGCTATAAAAAAATCATGCCCAGTTATGTATCACGAGACTAGTGCCATTGCATGAGACTCTAATCTTCAGAATATAGACTTAGCTCACAACAATTCTATAAGTGTTTTCAGGAAGTGCTTAAGAAGATAATCAAGTGTGGGAAGTATAACTCATGATCGAGGTAGATAAGACAACTCTGGTGAAAGAAGTTCACCGCTTAGCCTAGCTAGGAGTTCAATTTATGTACTCCAAAGATAGTAGAGTTATTGTCTAGAATATGACTTACCCTCCCCTCTAGTAGGCGAAGTGAAGGAGAAATAGTTGATGATCCCTACTTGTTGTAGCTGAAAGAGGGGATTCACAGGCATAAAATGATAGCTTTGGAATAAGGGGGAGATGATAGTGCTTTGAGGTACCACTATAGATTGTGTGTTCCAGACATAGATGGACTTAAAGAGGGAAGATCATGCTAGAAGCCCAGAATTTCAAGTATTCTATTTACTTAGGTACCAAAAATATGTATCATTGTCTTAAGGAGATTTATTGGTGGAACGGCATGAAAAAGAACATTACAGACTTTATGGACAAGTATTTGAATTATCAGTAGGTGAAAGTCGAGCAGTAGAAAGCCCAGTGTTTTATCACAGAATACACATATTTTGAGTGGAGATGGTAAATATGGGCCTTATAATAGGATTATCTTGCTCATTTTGAAAGCATGATTTTTATGGCCGAAGGTGTAGATTACCAATTAGTTGGTCCAAAGTTGGTGAAAGGGAGTTGATGGGACCAAATTTGGTCTATCAGACTATAGAGAAAGTTAAGTTGATTCAAGAGTGTTTGAAGACAGCTCAGACCGCCAAAAATCCTATTCGAATGTGCGACATAAAGACCTAGAGTTTCAAGTTGATGATTGGCTGTTTTTGAAAGTTTTACCTGTGAAAGGCGTTATGAGATTTGAAAAGAAGGGGAAGCATAGTCCCTACTATGTTGGGCCATATAGAATCTTGTGAAGGATCGGTCAATTAGCTTATGAGTTGGAGTTACCACCAAAGTTAGCGGTGGTACAACCGGTATTTCACGTGTCATGTTATAACATTCAAGTTTCCAGCACTCAAATACTCATGTCAGTTCAGTACTCAGATACTCATGCCAGTTCAGTACTCAGATACTCATGTCAGTTCAGTACTCAGACACTCATGTCAGTTCAATACTCAGATACTCATGTCAGTTCAATACTCAGATACTCATGTTAGCTCAATACCCAGCTACTCATGTTAGTCCAATACTTAGATAATCATGCCAGCTTAGTACTCAGACTACTCAAATATTCGTGCTAGTTCAACATTTATATATCCATGTTAGTTCAGTATTCACATATCCATGGCAGACCAATATTCAGTCAATGTTGTAGTCATTCAGTTCAGTATCACAACAGTTAAGTAATCATGTATTCATTAAGTTCAGTATACAAGGGTTAATGAAAGTTCATGTTTCCACCAGACCCGTTTAAGGTCCGGAGTTCGCAGGAGTTACAGTCAGGACAATCATTTGAGGATGAATGATCCCAAGGGGGAGATAATGTAACACCCCGCAAATTTGGCTTAGTTATGAATGAGTTAAAGGAGTACTAAGGTTATATTTTGAACACGTGAAGTCCCATCAGGATGATTGTGGGTGAAAATAGTTGTTTCAAAACCAAGATGGGAAGCGAGGTGCATAAGATTTGACAAAATCGACTAAGTTTGCAGAAGGTCTGTTTTCCAACAACGTTTAGTGAAAATTTATAAAGAATTTGGGAAAATTCAAAGTATGAAAGTTGTAGTCCGTTGAAATAGATTTCCAACGATATATTGTAGAGCCCAAACGGAGATATGTGCAAAAGGTTATGCCTATTTTACAGAATGGTGTCTAACCACCACGGTCTTGCCGCGTTTTTACCGCGACCGTGGTGGTGAGGCAGTGTCCCAGCGATTTACCGCAGTCGGGACTGCGGTCGCGCCAACTGGGACGCGGTGGCCAACATGGAAAGTCATTTTTTAGCCCTATTTCGTCCCCCACAGCCCCGAAACATAAAAACTTGCTCTAGAAAGTAAAGCTCTCAAAAAAACCTAACTCCTTAAGGGTCCCTCCACCACCCAAGGTAAGTTATAATGGTGATTTTAACTTAATTTTAAATTTTCAACATCTTATTAACATGGATAAACCCTCCATATCATTAGATATTCGATTGGGACATCATTATTAAGAGAAGGAAGCCTAGAACTCAAATTCAAAGGATTTGAACCTCAAAAAGGTAATGTCTTCACCCGCTAATTGATTCTAGCATTGGTTTAATGATTATAAATCCTAGTTCATGAGATATGAGTTGTTGTGTTTGATAAAAAATCATGAACGATTATAGGGTTGGGGTGTTGATTATTGATTATGATTTAAGAATGTGGTTTACTTTATGGGTGATGAAAAATAATCTTGATTATAATTGTTTGAGAGTTTAGAATTTATCTAGAAACAAGAGAATGTGTTGTTGGGTGTAGAGACACCATTAATAAGGACTATGAAGCTTTATTTTCATCAGGTGTTTGATAAAATGCTTAAGTGACCAAAACATGAGTATTATAGCTAATATGGAATCCTTTTGACTTATATTGCTATATATTAAAGTTGAAAGGGTTGACAAATATTGTATTACGCTCAAGAGCAGGAAGTTAAGGTATATGAGGCAAACTCTCTATGTTTGGAAATTTTTATGATTCTCTCTACACTACGTTTTTTTTACGACGTTACCAATTGCCTCAGCAATATAGTTAAGCCTGGTTCCTTGAATAGTTGTAGAACTTATATTCTCTAGCTTCATAACTCTTTCACCACTTTTATTCTGAACGTTGTGAGATCAGTGCATATTCAATATAGACTTGGGCTTGATGCACCGAGTCTTAGTATAGATTATTCAGTATGCCATAAACAGTTGAAATTTCAGTATTCATAATCAGTTCAAGAATAAATGTCTCAGTCTAGTCAGTATTCCAGTATTGTGTAATTCAGAATGATCCAGCATTTCAGTATCATGTAATTAGTGTGATTCAGTATTTCACTATCATGCATTGCAGTTTGATTCTCAGTTCCTGAATGTTGAACACATGTATTTGGGCCTGAGGCCGCAATTTATGCTTTATACATCTTTGGGCCTGAGGCCGCTGTCACACCTCCTTTTGGCGCTACCCGGGGGCGCGAGGGAGTTTTTCTAATTAAAGGATAATCGAAACGGGATTTATTTATTTAATTCAGAGTCGCCACTTGGGAGATTTGTGGTGCCCCAAGTCACCGGTTTGAATCCCGAATCGAGGAAAAATTGACTCTGTTTAACAGTCCGCGCACCAGAAATCTAGATAAGGAATTCTGTTAACCCGAGAGAAGGTGTTAGGCATTCCCGAGTTCCGTGGTTTTAGCACGATCGCTCAACTGTCATATTCGGCTTATTTATCTGATTTTTAACATGCATTAACTTATG
>MU698660.1:6012-28965 GCA_026770625.1 Nicotiana glauca | reverse complement strand
CTTAATTCGAATTTAGAAGGTGGATTTAACTACTAAATGATGGAATATAACTAGAAAGGATCATATAAATGTTACCCAATAATCTCCTCTTCAAAATCCTCTCAGAATCGCCCTTGCCCGAGCTCAAAATTGATTTCCAACTTTTTGAAACTTAACCCTCGATTTTGGTATTTCTGGACAGCGGTTTCCGCTTTTGTGGTCCAGGGACCGCTTCTGCGGTCCCGCTTATGCGAACAAACCACCGCTTTTGCGGTTTTCACTTGAAGGGTCGGAGTCCACTTTTGCGAACTTATAATCGCTTATGCAGCTCTTCCTTTGCGGATAGCTGACCGCTTCTGCGGTCTCGGAGGAAAAAGGGGCCAACTCGCTTCTGCGGTGCAAAGTAGGAATGCAATAATATCTATCCCGACCCCTCTCACGAGGGCGACCTCTATCTCCCCGGCCTTCGCCCCTGGCAGACTGGGCAGGTGGGGCAAGAGTGGGAGTTGGAACCATAGCCTGAGAACTTTAAGAAGCACTCTATGGTTGAGCAGTCTGTGAGGACCCATAGGGCTTCCTACGTATCCCCTCTTAAACAGAATCAGGTCAGGTGTAATTCAATTTACATCATTCAAGGAAAAAATAAAGATTACACATAGTAGCGCTTGACTACATCTGAATTAATCTGCTTTGGCCAAATTTCTCTATCCATTTCTGCAAGTATGAGGGCTCTTCCTATCAGAACCCGGTGAACCATGTACGGACTTTGCCAGTTGGGAGAGAACTTTCCTTTGGCTTCATCTTGATACGAAAAAATTTTCTTTAACACCAACTGTCCCGGTGTGAACTGTCTTGGCTTGAATCTTTTGTTGAAGGCTATGGACATTCTACTCTGATAGAGTTGACCATGGCAAACTGCATTCATCATCTTTCCATATATAAGAGCTAGTTGCTCATAACGACTTTTCACCCATTCTGCATCGTGGATCTCAGCTTCCTGTATGATCTTTAGGGAAGGAATTTCTACTTCAATGGGAATAACTGCCTCTGTACCATAAACCGGCATATTGGGGGTTACCCTGATCGATGTGCAGACTTTGGTGCGATACCCCAACAGAGCAAATGTTAACTTCTCGTGCCACAATTTATGCTTTTCTATCATTTTTCTCAATATCTTCTTGATATTCTTGTTGGAGGCTTCCACAGCTCCGTTCATTTGAGGCCTGTAGGTTGTGGAATACTCGTGGCTAATCTTGAAAGTTTCACTCACACCTTGTATTAGGTCGCTGTTGAGATTGGAGCCATTATCAGTGAACATCGACTCTGGGATACCGAATCGACAAACAATGCGGTCGTTGACGAAGTCTGCCATGAATTTCTTAGTTACTGCTCTGTAAAATGCAGCTTTGACCCATTTGGTGAAATAGTCGATCACTACTAGGATAAACATGTGTCCGTTGGAAGAAGCAAGCTCGACTGGTCTAATGATGTCCATTCCCCAGGCAGCGAATGGCAATGGTAAGCTTGTTGTATGGAGCTCACTCGGGGGAACTCTTATCATGTCTGCATGAATCTGACAGTGATGGAACTTCCAGACATACTAGATGTAGTCTGCCTCCATAGTCATCCAAAAGTAACCAGCCCGGAGTATCTTTTTTGCTAAGACAAAACCATTCATATGTGGACCGCAGGTCCCAACATGAATTTCGTCTAGAAGCTTGGATGCTTCTTTTGCATCGACACACCTTAATAATCCCAAATTAGGAGTCCTCTTATACATGATTCCTCCTCTGTGAAAGAAGTTGTTAGACAATCTTTGAAGTGTGCGCTTCTGAGTATGATTGGCAGACTCCGGATACTTTTCCTTTTGTCAAATATTCCTTGATATCATGGAACCAAGGTTTTCCGTCTGCCTCATCTTCAACATGGGCACAATAAGCTAGTTGATTATGAATTTTCACCAGAATGGGATCAATGAAATTCTTATCGGGATGTTGTATCATGGATGACAGGGTAGCTAATGCATCGGTGAATTCATTCTGGATTCTGGGAACATGTCGGAATTCTGTCTTCGTGAACCTCTTTCTTAACTCCTATACATGATGCAAATACGGGAGTATCTTGGAGTTCTTGGTTTCCCATTCCTCTCATACCTGATGTAGGAGTAAATTCGAATCTATAATTACTAGCAGCTCTTGAATGTTCATGTCAATAACCATTTTGAGCCCTAATATGCGGGCTTCATATTCGGCTATATTGTTGGTGCAGGGGAACCTGAGTTTGGTAGACACCGACAAATACTGAGCGATTTCTGACACCAAGACTGCTCATGTGCCAACTCCTTTAAAGTTTCCTACTCCTTCGAAGAACATTTTCCAACCATCATAGGGTTCTGCAATGTCTTCTCCTATGAATGATACCTCTTCATCGGGAAAATATGCCTTCAAAGGTTCATAGTTTCCATCCAAGGGGTTATTAGCAAGGTGGTCTGCCAATGCTTGTCCTTTAACCACCTTCTGAGTTACGTAAACAATGTCGAAGTCACTCAGCAGGATTTTCCACTTGGCTATCTTGCTAGTGGGCATGGGCTTCTGAAAGATGTACTTTAGACGATCCATCCTTGATATGAGATACGTGGTATAGGCACAAAAGCAATGTCTCAGCTTCTGAGCTATCCAAGTCAAAGCACAGTAGGTGCACTCTAAAAGAGAATACCAGTCTTCATACGGAGTGAACTTCTTGCTGAGATAGTAAATGGCTTGTTCCTTTCTCACCATTTCACCGTGTTGCCCCAAAACGCAGCCGAAGGCTCCATCTAACACTACGGTGTAGAGCAATAAAGGTTTACCTGGCTTGGGCAGGACCAAGACTAGTGGTGTTGACAGGTATTCCTTGATTATGTCGAAGGCCTTTTGACACTCATCGATCCATTTGGTAGCGGCGTCCTTCTTCAACATCTTAAAGATTGGCTCACAGATAACCGTGGACTGTGCTCTGAATCGGCTGATATAGTTAAGTCTTCCCAAGAAACTCATTACCTCCTTCTTGTTCTTTGGCGGTGGGAGTTCTTGAATGGATTTGACCTTTAATGGATCCAGTTCAATTCCTTGATGACTCACAATAAACCCCAACAATTTGTCAGCGGGTACTCAAAATGCACACTTTGCGGGATTCAGTTTCAAGTTGTACCTCCATAATCTATTGAAGAACTTCCTCAAATCTTAGATGTGATCAGTGGCCTTCTTGGAGTTGATGATAACATCATCCACATATACCTCAATTTCCTTGTGCAACATATCGTGAAAAATGGTGGTCATGGCCCTCATGTAGGTGGCCCCTGTGTTCTTCAAGCCGAACAACATCATTTTGTAACAATACATTCCCCACAACATAATGAAACTCGTTTTCTCAGCATCTTACTCATCCCTCCAGATCTGATGATAACCAGTGAAGCAATATACGAATGACTGTAGCTCATGCTTGGTGCAATTGCTGATCAGGATGTGTATATTTGGCAAGGGAAGTCGTCTTTTGGACTAACCCATTTGAGATCTCGGTAGTCGACACAGACTCTCACCTTCCCGTCCTTCTTTGGTATTGGTACAATGTTGTCTAACCATGTCGGATACTCAACTAACCCGAGAACCTTAGCTTTGACGTCCTTAGTGACTTCTTCCTTGATTTTCAAACTCATATCATGCTTGAACGTCCTAAGGTTTTGCTTTACCGGCGGACGTGTCGGATCAGTTGGCAGTTTATGGGCCACAATAGATGTACTTCGACCAGTCATGTCATCATATGACCAGTCGAATATGTCCTCATATTCCTTTAGAAATTCTGTGTATTCCTTCTTTTTTGTCGGCGACAAGTGAACACTGATTCGTGTTTCCTTAACCTTTTCTACATCTCCCAGGTTAACAATTTTTGTCTCGTCCAGGTTGGACTTAGGTTCGTTCTCAAAGTTCTCAACTTATTTGATGATCTCCTCTAGTATTTCATATTCCTATGAATCAACATCTGTCTGTTGCATTGTCTTGTTGCATGCCACAGTCATTGGTTCATCAAGATAAGTAATAGTAATGCCCGAAGCTCGCCGGTCTCTGGTGGTCCTGATGGTCAAATTGTTGAGGTATGCTCCTCTACTCACAGCTTGTATGGAAGGAACTTCTTCCCTCTCCTCCACGAGAATAACACAACAGTCCATGCCATTGTCTTCTAGGAACAAGTTCTTTACCGCAGCAAGTGCTTCTTCTTCGTCTGTCCCATCAACAATCTTAGCCTGTTGTAAAGTCTACTCCAAAGGCGGTATCGGCTACTCCAGTGGGTAGTAAGGACCATGCCACGATGACGACCAGTTGTTGAACTCTTACCCAGTGTATTCGTATCCTAAGCCGAAAGTAGTGCCGTGTTTCTCGAGCTTTATGGGTTTAGCAATCCCCTGGAGGTTCTTGCCGAGCCCCTTTCCAGGTTTGTACCCACTCCTATTCAATATACTCTCGATCTTGTTGTCCCACCATTTATCTTTGTCTACAACATTAACTCGCTCGATGTGGTGGTAGGTCTCTCCACCTAGCTTTCTTCTTCCCCCTATCGCCGGAATGGTCTAACGACTATATATAGGATTGCTGTCATCACTGTGAATGATCACTTCCTGGTGATTCCATTCAAATTTTACGGCTGAGCAGTGTTGAAGCCACAGCCCCTACAACATGAATCTAGGGTCGCCCTAGAACCAGGTTGTAGGATGTTGGCACATTATCACTTGAAAATCGACCTTGAACCAGGTTGGTCCCATCTGTAGACACAGGCTAATATCACCGATGGTGGACCTCTGAGACCCGTCTAAAGCTTTCACATTGATTTCTCCTTCTTTTATCTCGTGTAGTCCTTTACCCAGCTTCTTGAGTGTTATCAATGGGCATATATTAAGGCTTGAACCCTCATCGATCACGATCCTAGTGATGAAGTAGTCTTCACATTGCACAGTGATATGTAAGGCTCTGTTGTGACCCAACGCTTTAGGCGGCAGCTCGTCCTCCTAGAAGGCGATTTTATGGCTTTCTAATACTTGTCCCACCATATTGGCCATTTCTCTGCCAGTGATGTTACTTGGCACGTATGCTTCACTCAGCACCTTCAATAGAGCATTTTTGTGTGTCTTGGAATTTTGCAGCAATGAGAGGATAAATATCTGCGCTGGTTTCTTGTTTAGCTAGTCGATGACCGAATACTCTTTGGCCTGTATCTTCCTCCAAAGGTCATCTCGACCCGTTTAAATGATGAGTGGCCTGTTGGAAGCTTGCTTGCTCGACTCAGCTAAGTGTTCTGGGGTATAGATTCTTCCAGTCCTTGTCATACCTTGTGCTGCATTGTGACACATGGAATATCGTCGGTGTGTGTGGATAGCAATTGCGGGTAAGTGCAACAGTCTTGAGAATTGTATTCCTGAACAATGTTTGTCTCATGAGTGTATAGTATGTTAGATGATTTTGCAATCCGAGTGCCTCTAATGCTATGGAACTTTGAGGGTTTTCCTCAAAATTCTGCCCCAGTTTGATGGGTTGACGCTTCTGACTACTACTTGTGACGATTCGGCTGAAATTGCTTCGGAATTTGAGGGTCCTCCTCAAAATTCTGCCCCAATTTCCAATTTTGGGGGTGGGGGGAGGGGGAGGAATGAAAATTTTATTATGACTGGACCCATAGGGCTATCTACGTATCCCCTCTTAAACAGGAATCAGGCCAGGAGTAATTCAATTTACATCATGCAAGGAAAAAATAAAGATTACACATAATAGCGCTTGACTACAACTGAATTAATCGGCTTTGGCCAAATTTCTCTGTCCATTTCTGTAAGTATGAGGGCTCCTCTATCAGAACCCGGTGAACCATGTACGGATTTTGCCAGTTGGGAGAGAACATCCCTTTGGCTTCATCTTGATGCGAAAAAAATTTCTTTAACACCAACTGTCCCGGTGTGAACTGTCTTGGCTTGACTCTTTTGTTGAGGGCTATGGACATTCTACTCTGATAGAGTTGACCATGGCAAACTGCATTCATCCTCTTTCCATATATAAGAGCTAGTTGCTCATAATGACTTTTCACCCATTCTGCGTCGTCGAGCTCAACTTCTTGTATGATCTTTAGGGAAGGAATTTTTACTTCAGCGGGAATGACCGCCTCTGTACCATAAAGCAGCATATTAGGGGTTGCCCTGATCGATGTGCAGACTGTGGTGCGATACCCCAATAGAGCAAATGCTAACTTCTCGTGCCACAGTTTATGCTTTTCTATCATTTTTCTCAATATCTTTTTGATATTCTTGTTGGAGGCTTCCACAGCTCCATTCATTTGAGGCCTGTAGGTTGTGGAATTCTTGTGGCTAATCTTAAAAGTTTCACACATACCTTGTATTAGGTCGCTGTTGAGATTGGAGCCATTATCAGTAATCATCGACTATGGGATACCGAATCGACAAACAATGCGGTCGCGGACGAAGTCTGCCATAAATTTCTTAGTCACTGCTCTGTAAGATGCTGCTTTGACCCATTTGGTGAAATAGTCGATCACTACTAGGATAAACCTGTGTCTGTTAGAAGCAGCAGGCTCGACTGGTCCAATGATGTCCATTCCCCAGGAAGTGAATGGCCATGGTGAGCTTGTTATGTGGAGCTCACTCGGTGGAACTCTTATCATGTCTGCATGAATCTGACAGTGATGGAATTTCCAGACATACTAGATGCAGTCTGCCTCCATAGTCATCCAAAAGTAACCAGCCCGGAGTATCTTCTTTGCTAAGACAAAACCATTCATATGTGGACCGCAGGTCCAAACATGAATTTCGTCTAGCAGCTTGGATGCTTCTTTTGCATCGACACACCTTAATAATCCCAAATTAGGAGTCCTCCTATACATGATTCCTCCTCTGTGAAAGAAGTTGTTAGATAATCTTCGAAGTGTGCGCTTCTGAGTATGATTGGCAGACTCCGGATACTTTTCCTTTTATCAAATATTCCTTGATATCATGGAACCAAGGTTTTCCGTTTGCCTCATTTTCAACATAGGCACAGTAAGCTAGTTGATTATGAATTTTCACCAGAATAGGATCAATGAAATTCTTATCGGGATGCTGTATCATGGATGACAGGGTAGCTAATGCATCGGTGAATTCATTCTGGATTCTGGGAACATGTCGGAATTCTATCTTCATGATCCTCTTTCTTAACTCCTATACATTATGCAAATACGGGAGTATCTTGGAGTTCTTGGTTGCCCATTCCTCTCGTACCTGATGTATGAGTAAATCCGAATCTCCAATTACTAGAAGCTCTTGAATGTTCATGTTAATGGCCATTTTGAGCCCTAATATGGGGACTTCATATTCGACTATATTGTTGGTGCAGGGGAACCTGAGTTTGGTAGACACCGGCTAATGCTGATCGATTTCTGACAACAAGACTGCTCCTATGCCAACTCCTTTGAAGTTTCCTGCTCCTTCGAATAACATTCTCCAACCATCATACGTTTCTGCAATGTCTTCTCCTATGAATGATACCTATTCATCGGGAAAATATGCCTTTAAAGGTTCATAGTTTCCATCCAAGGGGTTTTTAGCAAGGTGGTATGCCAATTCTTGTACTTTGACCGCCTTCTAAGTTACGTAAACAATGTCGAAGTCACTCAGCAGGATTTGCCACTTGGCTAGCTTGCCAGTGGGCATGGGATTCTGAAACATGTACTTTAGATGATCCATCCTTAATATGAGATATGTGGTATAGGCACAAAAGTAATGTCTCAGCTTCTGAGCTATCCAACTCAAAGCACAATAGGTGCACTCCAAAAGAGAATACCAGTCTTCATACGGAGTGAACTTCTTGCTGAGATCATAAATGGCTTGTTCCTTTCTCCTTATTTCATCGTGTTTCCCCAAAACGCAGTCGAAGGCTCCATCTAACACTGCGGTGTTGAGCAATAGGGTTCTACCTGGCTTGGGCGGGACCAAGACTAGTTGTGTTGACAAGTATTCCTTGATTATATCGAAGGCCTTTTGGCAGTCATCGATCAATTTGGTAGCGGCGCCCTTCATTAACATCTTTAAGATTGGCTCACAGATAACCGTGGACTGTGCTATGAACTAGCAGATATAGCTAAGACTTCCCAAGAAACTCATTACCTCCTTCTTGTTCTTTGGCGGTGGGAGTTCTTGAATGGCTTTGACCTTTAATAGATCCAGTTCAATTCCTTGATGACTCACAATAAACCCCAACAATTTGCCAGCTGGTACTCCAAATGCACACTTTGCGGGATTTAGTTTCAAGTTGTACCTCCATAATCTATTGAAGAACTTCTTCAAAACTTAGATGTGATCAGTGGCCTTCTTGGAGTTGATGATAACATCATCCACATATGCCTCAATTTCCTTGTGTATCATATCGTGAAAAATGGTAGTCATGGCCCTCATGTAGGTGGCCCCTGTGTTCTTCAGGCCAAACAACATCATTTTGTAACAATACATTCCCCACAACATAATGAAACTCATTCTCTCAGCATCTTCCTCATCCATCCAGATCTGATGATAACCAATGAAGCAATCTACGAATGACTGTAGCTCATTCTTAGTGCAATTGCTGATCAGGATGTGTATATTTGGCAAGGGAAGTCGTCTTTTGGACTGGCCCGGTTGAGATCTCGGTAGTCGACACAGACTCTCACCTTCCTGTCCTTCTTTGGTATTGGTACAATGTTGGCTAACCATGTCGTATACTCAACTAACCCGAGAACCTTAGCTTTGACTTGCTTAGTGACTTCTTCCTTGATTTTCAAACTCATATCATGCTTGAACTTCCTAAGGTTTTGCTTTACCGGCGGACGTGTCAGATCAGTTGGCAGCTCATGGGCCATATTAGATGTACTTAGACTAGTCATATCATCATATGACCAGTCAAATATGTCCTCATATTCCTTTAGAAATTCTGTGTATTCCTTTTCTGACGGCGACAAGTGAACACTGATTCGTGTTTCCTTAACCTTTTCTACATCTCCCAAGTTAACAATTTCTGTCTCATCGAGGTTGGACTTAGGTCTGTTCTCAAAAATCTCAACTTATTTGACGATCTCCTCTGGTATGTCATATTCCTCTGAATCAACATCTGTCTATTGCGTTGTCTTATTACATGCCACAGTCATTGGTTCATCAAGATAAGTAATAGTAATGCCCGAGGCTCGCCCGGCTCTGGTGGTCCTGATGTTCCAATTGTTAAGGTATGCTCCTCTACTCACAGCTTGTATGGAAGGTCCTTCCTCCCTCTCCTCCTCGAGAACAACACAACAGTCCATTTCATTGTCTTCTAGCAACAAGTTCTTTACCGCAGCAAGTGCTTCTTCTTCGTCTATCCCATAAACAATGTTAGCATGTTGGAAAGTCTACTCCAAAGGTGGTATCGGCTACTCCAGTGGGTAGTAAGGACATGCCATGGTGACGACCAGTTGTTGAACTCTTACCCAGTGTATTCGTATCCCAAGCTGAAAGTAGTGCTGTGTTTCTCGAGCTTTATAGGTTTAGCAATCCCCTGGAGGTTCTTGCCGAGCCCCTTGCTAGGTTTTTACCCAAATCTATTCAATATACTCTCGATCTTGTTGTCCCACCATTTATCTTTGTCTATAACATTAACTCGCTCGATGTGGTGGTAGGTCCCTCCACCTAGATTTCTTTTTCCCCCTATCACCGGAATTGTCTGACAACTATATATAGGATTGATGTCATCACTATGAATGATCACTTCCTGGTGATTCCATTCAAATTTTATGGCTAAGCAGTGTTTAAGCCACAGCCCCTACAGCATGAATCCAGGGTCGTCCTAGAAGCAGGTTGTAGGATGTTGGCACATCTATCACTTGAAAGTCGACCTTGAACCAAGTTGGTCCAATCTGTAGACACAGGCTAATATCACCGATGGTGGACCTCTGAGACTCGTATAATATCACCAATGGTGGACCTTTGAGACCCGTCTAAAGCTTTCACATTGTTTGCTCCTTCTTTTATCTCGTGTAGTCCTTTACCTAGCTTCTTGAGTGTTATCAATGGGCATATATTAAGGCTTGAACCCTCATCGATCACGATCCTAGTGATGAAGTAGTCTTCACATTGCACGGTGATATGTAAAGATCTATTGTGACCCAACCCTTCAAGCGGTAGCTCGTCCTCCTAGAAGGCGATTTTATGGCTTTCTAATACTTGTCCCACGATTTTGGCCATTTCTCCGCCAGTGATGTTACTTGGCACGTATGTTTCACTCAGCACCTTCAATAGAGCATTTTTGTGTGTCTTGGAATTCTGCAGCAATGAGAGGATTGATATCTACACTGGTGTCTTGTTTAGCTAGTCGATGACCGAATACTCCTTAGCATGTATCTTCCTCCAAAGGTCATCTCGACCCATTTAAATGATGAGTGTCCTGTTGGAAGCTTACTTGCTCGACTCAGCTAAGTATTTCGGGGTATAGATTCTTCCGGTCCTTGTCATACCCTGTGCTGCAATTGTCTCTTCGAACCAGACTTTGCCTTTCCTCCTAGCCTCGGCTGTATAATCACAAGGTATGTCTTTTGTATGGAATGACAGCATGGTCGTCATTGCCACTGGAATCGGTATGGCCACCTGTACTTCGAATGGGACATGTTCTTTTGGTGGTAAAAATGTAACCTCAAACGGTGTTGATGTTTTTATTGATGGCATTGCCTCAAACTCAAGAGGGATAGACACATCTACCTCAGTGACCTTGGATGGTTGAATCTGGACTATGATGGGCTTGAGAATAATTACTGGCTTTTTTGGATAATCACCTTCCGTGATCAACCCAATAGATCCCTCGGGATCCCAATCATCCTCTACTTCAATCATGTGAATACCCCCACCTTTGTGGTCTGGTAGAGGGTTATTGCGGACGTTCGGGGTGGCTTTCTTTGCTACGATGACTTTGTTATCAATCAGGGATTGTATCTTGTCTTTTAAAGAGCGGCATTCATCGATGGTATGTCCCTTCATACCGGAGTGGTATGCACAAGATTTGTTCGGGTTAACCTAATTCTCAGGGGTTATAGCAGGGATGGGGGTAACATAACCGGCGGTTTTGAGTCTCTCATATAGCTGATCAATGGGTTCGGCGATGGCGCTATATTATTTTGGAGGCCTCCGATCAAAGTTAGGTCGGGGCCTCGAAAACTTTTGGCATGCGGGGGTGATTGGTAATGAGATGGATGGGCTTTTAAGTTTGGTAGACATGTGTGTGTTGGGAATATCTGGGTGAGGTAGGCTAATATGTGGGAGGTGGAGGTGACCGATAAGTTGGTGTTGGGGCTTGGTAGGAGGGTGCTTAATAGTCTAGAGTTGACTGATATGTGAGTGGAGGTATAGGGTAGGTTTGGCATTTGAGGGGAAACATGGTCTTTTGTGCAACCATTACGGCCCCCACATCTCTCTTTTAGACACACCAACAGGCTGCAAGGCCTTATTTGTAACTTGCAAGGCCTCGAAGTTTGTAACCATGCCGCTTTTGAAACCTTCTTCAATTCTCTTCCCCAGCTTGATGATGTCGGAAAACTTATGATTTTCAATCATCATTAGCCATTCATAATACTGCGGGTCCTAAACTCGGATAAAGAATTTGTTCATCTATTCCTCTTTTAAGGCAGGTCTGACCTTAGCAGCTTCCAACCTCCAGCGAGTAGCATATTCGCAAAACATTTCTGTAGGCTTCTTCTTCAGATTCTGAATGTAGAATACATCCAACGTATTTTTTGTGTTAAACCTGAACCTGTCCATGAAATCAGAGTCCATACCTACCCAACTTGACCATTTCTTGGAGTGTGGCAAGTGTTGCATTGGTTCTTTGTTGGAACAGTGGGGTGATTTGGTTGCTTTTGTGGAGGTATGGGATTTTAGTCATTGGGGAAGATGGCATCTAGGGTGCTGAGGGAGAAGGATAGGTTGGCCAGATTCTGAACCTGATCAAGTTTTTCTTGAAACTTTAACAATTTCTTCTCGAGTTATGACACATTTTCATTGGGAACCCAAATACCATGGCCATCAATGGCCTCTGCTGTTATGTTCTCCTTTCTGATGTCCAAATCTTCCATTTTCCCTTGTTCTTGTTCTTAACAGGACTTAGAGGAGGAGTGGGTGGAGGGCCTTTGGATCTTGTGGAATAGGATGATGTATCTAGAGTGCACGAACTAATCTTTGGGAGAGGAATAACAAAAATAAGACAAAGAGGCAACCAAGTTAGTGAGGATCATAAAAAAATGTTGCAATATTTAAACACATAGTGCAAGAATATAAAATGTGTCCTAATTTGGGCACCGCGTTGTGGCCGAGGTAGGCCTAACGACAAATTGATTTGGAGAACATAGAATTCTGAATGCCTCATTTTACTGACAAAAATAGACGAATCCCAAATTGACACTAAATAAATAGGAAAAGGAAATCACTAATGGCCATTGGCCTTATTACATTTGATAAAGTGCAAAGAAAAATTCCTATCTACTTGAACCCAGAAGGACCTTTCCCAGATTCGGCATCCCTAGCTCCATCGAATAGCTTTCCCAACTCGCGAAGTCGCAGCAATAGGTAGGCTATGGCTAGATGTCCACATTCAGTTCTTTCAGTAATTTGGCAATCTTTGAACCTCTTGAGAAACTTTCTTTCCAACGTCATTATGCCTCTTTCCAAGTATCCCAGTTGCTTGTTGGCGCTGACAGCCATGTCCTTCCATTCCTCAATTAACTTCTGTTTGGACTCTTGTATTTGTCGGTGCTCACTTTCATACTCTTGGATCCTTTTGCGCAGTTGGATATACTTGACTTGTACCTCGGCCCTTTCATCTATGATTTTGTGACCTCGGGCAAACCCTCACTGGACCAGACCATCATGATTGTCTTCTAACCATTCTGAGTATAAAAGAGTGCAACCAGCATGATACCTGTCTAGATCGATGGTATATCTTCCCATTATGCTCTTGCAGTGCCACATATGCTTAGCTTGGCATTTGTAAGGACTATCATCATCCTTGAAGTCAGCTCGGAAATGACTCATCTTTTCGACCCTGGGTATAACTTGCTTTCTACCGGCTTGTCTCATAACTCGGAGAGGGACGTAACCATATGTTCCCCTCAGACTGATCAGTATCAGGAAAGGTTCATTTCTAGATCGGGTGATGAATTCCTCGGTTGGAAAACCTCGAACATCCACTGTACCTGTTCTTCTGTTAGGTTATCAAATAGCTCTACCCATCCTTTGGCATCTTCTAGCTGGGCGAACATATTGGGCATGTAATTCATTCACTTTGGATTAAGGAAAGCGATGTGATCATCCCAGCCCCTTTGTTGGATCCCTTGTCGGTATTCATCCCTTTGGAGGTTCTCCATAAGATAGAGTTGAAGTAATAAATTGCAGCCTTAGAAGTGTTTTGATCCCTATTGACACTTCTCCAAGGCTAGGTATATGTCCGCTATGATCATGGGCACGATGCTAAATGGTTGCCTACCAATCCCTTCCATAAGGGTTTTAGTTATCATGGCTAGCCTGGTGCGGGATCCTTGCTTTCTTCGTTAGAAACACGATCAGCCCCAGGAAATAAAACATAAATACGAAGACCCTTTGATGAATGTGCCCCAAGGATGTGATGGCAAACTCGTCAGGGTAGGTACGGTAGTATTTGCTGTGATCGTACCTTTCATACAGAAAGTCAAAATGGATGTAGGATTCTTTCAAACATGTCAACTCTGGATTCTTTTTTAAACCCATTATTTTGAGGAAACCCCTGCATTTACGGTTCTCAGGCATCAGCAGACCCAGAGTTTCCCAGACTAGACCGGCTAATCCCCCTATCTCCTCTAGCAGGGGTGTCATTTCAATGTCCCCAAAGAGGAATACATCCCTTTCACAATCCCAGAACAGTGTAGCAGCTTCTATGATTTTGTTGTTAGGTTGGATTTCCAGAAGGGATGGTCGATTTCCTAGATATTTTCAGACGAGAGTTTGGTCACTAGAGTGAAGATCCTTCCACCAACTTAGCAAACTTTGATGGATGTTGGTGACCATGCCGAATCTAGGGACATCGTGCCTTATATTCCTGCAAGGCAAATAAGGTTAGACCCTTACCCCCACCAGACTCGACTATTTAATACCAATAATTAGCATGACGTATTTTAGTTCTCCAAATAAATGCACAAAACGTGGTGATATCTGTTTGGATTTAGGGAAACCTAGTGGACTATGGACAAGGCTATCTTAAAGGATCATTATATGGACAACATAACTGACTTAGCTAGGTTTGACCATGATGCATGCACAGTTCGAATAGAATAAGGTTTCTATAGGGTTTTAGACTGGTACCCTTAAGCGAACAACTCAATGAGGGAAGGCACGGAACTTTTGACTACACCGTTGATTGACTGGTTTTCCCGCAAATATGCCTTTCCGAATTCAAGGGGCAATAATATAGGAAGACTGCAACCACTCATTATAAGTGTTGCTATGATATTTGTTTGGTACGAGTGGAGTACGATGTTGAGCATAATTATGCAATAATTAAAAGCATGTTGTCACATATTTGCATGTTAAGAAAGTAGTAAGTATAGTAGTTTATAATTTGAATGAGCAATAAAGAAAGGAAACAAAGAAGAGAAGTTAATTTTGCCTTAAAGGAATTTAAACAAGTAATTGCATATAAAGGGAAGGTACAAATTCACAAGAAAAAACTAAAATGGTAAAAGCCTAATATCCCCAGCAGAGTCGCCATGCCGTCGTGCCCCCTTATTTCCCTCTTTGCATTGGGAGATCGGGTTTATGACATTTTGGGTGTAGAGCAACTCATTCCTTTTGGGAATTGGGTTTTTCATTTGAAGAGTCGCCACCTAATAATTTAAGGTGCATTAGGACATCTACAAGATTCATTGCTAAGTTTGTTTGATAACATGAGACAGGGTAAGGGCTTGAAATTATCCTAAGGGGAAGGTGTTAGGCACCCCTCAGGATCCACTAGTGTGGTTCCCGGCTAGATAGTTCTTTGGGAATTTTGTATAATTAACATGTAAACAGATAAGGCTCAAATAAGAGGGGATTTCAATACACAAATGTTTGGTAGTGATAAAAGCGAAATAGAACAATCATTAAAAAATCTGATTTTGAAAAAAAAAGTCATAATGCTTTAGAGGAAAAGAAAGAGGAGGAGGAAGTCCTAGGTTTATTTGTAATATGGATCACATCAATGCAATACCCAGTAATCACTCCTCAAAAGAGGGGCTACATGTGGTATTAGCGCACTGGTCATCATATCCATATCTACCCTTCCCATCTCATTAAGGTACTAAAGTGCGTATTGGTCTCGATCACTATTACATGTTATTACCTATCCCTTTCCTATTAGTCCCGGAGGCACTTATGACTACTAGTCCTAAAGGGAAGGGATATTAGGCTGACTTTGAGGTTACAAAGGTGAAAAAATCCAAGGCGACATACAAAACACATAAGACTGCATATTGAAAAATGGGAAGCACATAAACACTGAAGGCTCATATATACCTCCTCAAGCAAAGCAATCAAATAGCATGATTCAAACAATCAACGTCTGAATCTAAAAATACTAAGGCAAGGGGATTTTAAGTTGTTGAAGCAAACCAATTTATTATGTAACTCAGATAAGAAGTCTGAATCAGGTCTGCCTGCTGGTTATAGCAATTACTAGTTAATAGAAGCTGGCCCAGTTTTAATTTATTATTATTACCTAAGGCTTGCCTAAGTGTTTGGGTGAGCTCTTATGAACATGGTATCTATTACTTGTTCATAATGTGGCAAAGTAGTAACAAATTTAAAACGAGAGGTTTGAGATCCTATAGGCATGCTTTCTAAACCGTATTAGTAACTTGTTTTAAAAACTAAATCAGAACAATATGCACTTGGTAGATTTTAAGCTAAACCGGTTTCAGATTCTATAGACGGTGATATCTAGTACCGTAGATTTTAATTCCTATAGACATGATATGTATTATTGTTGATTTTAATATTATGAACGTGATATCTATTTATAGCCATTTAGGCCTAAAAAACATGGTGTCTAAGTGTGGTAACCAACATGCAGGATTTTTAAACAAGTCCTATAGGCAGGTTATCTAAATATAAAGTCAAATATGTAGAATTTATCAGAAGAGAGATCCTATAGACATGGTGACTAAATGCAAAGTCGAACATGCACAATTTAAGGTAAGTCCTATAGGCATGGTGTCTAAATGCAAAGTTTAACATGCAGAATTTAAAACTAGTCCTATAGGCATGGTGTCTAAATGCAAAGTTGAACATGCAGAATTTAAAACCAATCCTATAGGCATGTTTTCTAACCTTAAGCATTTATCAGAAGTTCTGGCACCGAGTGAAATCTACGGTACTAGATATCATCGTCTGTAGAATCTGAAACCGGTTTAGCTTAAAATCTACCAAGTGCATATTCTTCTGATTTAGTTTTTAAAACAACTTACTAACACGGTTTAGAAAGCATGCCTATAGGATCTCAAACCTCTCGTTTTAAATTTGTTACTACTTTGCCACATTCTGGACAAGTAATAGATACCATGTTCATAAGAGCTCACCCAAACACTTGGGCAAGCCTTAGGTAATAACAATAAATTAAAACTGGGCCAGCTTCTATTAACTAGTAATTGCTACAACCAGCAGGCAGGCCTGATTCAGACTTCTTATCTGAGTTACATAATAAATTGGTTTGCTTCAACAACTTAAAATCCCCTTGCCTTAGTATTTTTAGATTCAGACGTTGATTGTTTGAATCATGCTATTTGATTACTTTGCTTGAGGAGGTATATATGAGCCTTCAGTGTTTATGTGCTTCCCATTTTTCAATGTGCAGTCTTATGTGTTTTGTATGTCGCCTTAGCTTTTTTCATCTTTGTAACCTCAAAGTCAGCCTAATATCCCTTCCCTTTAGGACTAGTAGTCATAAGTGCCTCCGGGACTAATAGGAAAGGGATAGGTAATAACATGCAATAGTGGTCGAGACCAATACGCACTTTAGTACCTTAACGAGATGGGAAGGGTAGATATGGATATGATGTCACCAAGTGTTCCACTACTTGCTCAGCCAAATAGAGGTAGGGCTCGAGTGTTAGAGATGGAGTTTAGGCTGCTAGAGGTAGAGGTCAGGCCGCTAGAGGTGGAGGCCAGCCAGAAGGAGGCCATCCCAAGGATGTAGTTTAGAGTAGTGGGCCCCAGCTCCAATATTATGTTTTCCCATCCAGGCCTGAGGTTGAGTCCTCTAATGCAGTTATCATAGGTATGATTCTGGTTTGTATTAGAGATGCTTCAGTTCTGTTTGATCCAGGGTCTACATACTCCTATGTGTCTTCTTATTTTTCTTCATATTTGGTTGTGCCTCGTGATTCTTTAAGTGCTCCCATATATGTGTCCACACCGGTGGGTGATTCTATTTTTATAAATCGTGTCAATCATTTATGTGTTGTTGTTGGGGGTTTTAAGACTAGTATAGACCTCCTATTTCTCGATATGGTCGACTTCAATGTTATTTTGGGGATGGATTGGTTGTTACCTTATCATGCCATATTAGATTGTCATGCTAATACCGTGACCTTAGCATTATCGGAGTTGCCTCGATTGGAATAGAGAGGGACTCCTGGTCATTCTACCAACAAGGTTATCTCTTATATCAAGGTTTAGCATAGTATCAATAAGGGGTGTTTGGCTTATTTGGTGTATGTTCGTGATTCTAGTGTTGAGTTTCCTTATATGGATTCTGTGGCAGTTGTTCATGAGTTTCCAGATGTATTTCCTGCAGACCTACCGGGGATGCCACCTGATAGGGATATTGACTTTTACATTGATTTGGCTTCGGGCACTCAGCCCATTTCTATTCTGTTGTATCGTATGGCTCCGCTAAAAGAACAGTTGCAAGACTTGCTTGATAAGGGCTTTATCAAACCTAGTCTCTCGCCTTGGGGTGCGCCAGTATTATTTGTTAAGAAGAAGGATGGGTTGATGAGGATGTGCATAGACTATCCACATTTGAACAACGTCACCATTAAGAACAAGTATCTATTGCCAATGATTGATAATTTGTTTGTTCAGCTTCTGGGTGCCAAGGTATTTTCGAAGATTGATTTGAGATCTAGCTACCATCAGTTGAGGATTAGGGAATCCGATGTCCCTAAGGCAGATTTCCACACTCCGTACGTGCATTATGAGTTCTTAGTGATGTCATTTGGGTTAACAAATTCCCCAGCATCTTTTATGGATTTGATGAACCGGGTGTTCAAGCCCAATCTGGATTACTTTGTGATTGTTTTCATTGATGATATCTTGATCTACTCCCGCAGCCAAAAGGACCATGAGCAGCATCTTCGAGTCGTTCTCCAGACTCTAAGAGATAGCCAGTTGTATGCTACTTTTTCGAAATGTGAGTTTTGGTTGTGTTCAGTAGAATTCATGGTTCATGTCGTATCAGTAGAGGGTATTCATGTGGAACCTAAGAAGATTGAGGCAGTTAAGGACTTTCCTAGACCCACATCAACTATAGAGATCCGAAGTTTCTTGGATTTGGCAGGTTATTACCGCTGGTTTGTGGAGGGATTTTCATCTATAACAGCACCGATGACCAGGTTGACCCACAAGGGTGCCTAGCTTAGGTGGTTGGATGAGTGTGAGGCGAGCTTTCAGCAGCTCAAGATATCTTTGGTTACGGTGTCGGTGTTGGTATTATATATTGTGATGCTTCTTGTATTGGACTTTGTGTGGTGTTGATGTAGAATGGCAAGGTTATTGCATATGCTTCACGACAGTTGAAGATCTATGGGATGAATTATCCAGTTCATGATTTGTAGCTTGCAGCCATTGTTCACGCGCTGAAGATTTGGAGGCACTATTTATATGGCGTGTCATGTGAGGTGTTCACAGACCACAAGAGTTTGCAATACTTGTTCAAGTAGAAGGAGCTAAATTTGAGGCAGAAGAGGTGGTTGGAGCTATTGAAAGACTACGATACCACTATCGTATATCATCTTGGGAAGGCCAATGTAGTGGTCGATGCTTTGAGTAGGAAGTCAGCCAGTATGGGCAGCCTTGCGTATATTCCAGTCGGTGAGAGACCGCTTTCTTTGGATGTTTAGGCTTTAGCTAATCAGTTCGCGAGGTTGGATATTTCTGAGCCCAGCCGTGTTCTAGCTTGCACAGTCGCTCGTTCTTCATTATTCGAGCATATTAGAGATCGGCAGCATGATGATCCTCTCTTGCTTGTCCTTAGAGACATAGTGTAACATGGAGGTGCCAAGAAGGTTACAGTTAGAGATGACAAAGTTTTGAGGATGCAGGCTCGAGTTTGTATGCCTAATGTGGATGGACTTCGTGAATTGATTCTAGAGGAGGCCCATAGTTCTTGGTAATCTATTTATCTGGGCGCCGCTAAGATGTATCAGGACTTGTGGCAACATTATTGATAGAGGAGGATGAAGAAGGATATTGTTGCATATGTAGCTCGGTATTTAAATTGTCAGTAGGTAAAGCACGAGCATCAGAGACCTGGTGGTTTGCTTCAAAAGATTGATATTCCTGAGTGGAAGTGGGAGTGTATCACTATGGACTTCGTTATTGGACTCTCATGGACTCAGAGAAAGTTTGATGCAGTGGGGGTTATTGTGGATAGGCTGACTAAGTCAGTGTATTTCATTCCTGTGGCAGTTTCCTATTCTTCTGAACGGTTGGTAGAGATTTATATCAGGGAGATCGTTCGTATTCATGGTGTGCCTGTGTCTATCATTTCTGACCGAGGTACGCAGTTTACCTCGCATTTATAGAGGACAGTACAATATGAGTTGGGTAAGCGAGTCGAGTTGAGCATAATATTTCATCCTCAGACGGATGGACAATTCGAGCGTACTATTTAGATTTTGGAGGATATGCTCCGAGCATGTGTTATAGACATTAGAGGTTCTTGGTATCAGTTCTTGCCACTAGCAGAATAGTTATCAGTCGAACATCCAGATGGCAGACTATGAGGCATTATATGGTAGACGGTGTCGGTCACCGGTTGGGTGGCTTTAGCCAGGAGAGGCTCAGTTATTGGGTGCAGATTTAGTTCAGGATGCCTTGGAAAAGGTTAAGATCATTCAGGATAGACTTCGTACAGCTCAGTAAAAGAAGAACAGTTATTTCGACCGTAAAGTTCGTGGTGTGGCATTCATGGTCGGACAGTAAGTGTTGCTACAGGTATCGCCCATGAAGGGCGTGATGATATTTGGGAAGAAGGGAAAGCTAAGCCCTAGCTTCATTGGTCCTTTTGAGATCCTTGATTAAGTGGGAGAGGTGGATTACAGACTTGCATTGTTGCCGGGTTTATCAGCTGTGCATCTAGTGTTTCATGTCTCCATGCTTTGGAAGTATCACGACGATCCATCCCACATGTTAGACTTCAGCACCGTCAAGTTGGACAAAGATTTGATCTATGAGGAGGATCTGGTAGCTATTCTAGACCACCAGGTTTGTCAATTGAGATCAAATATTTACCATTTGGTTCGTGTTCGGTGGAGAGGTCAACCTGTCTAGGCAGCTACCTAGGAGTCCGAGTCTGATATGCGGAGCCGGTATCCCCATCTTTTCACCGACTCAAGTACTTTTCTATTTTCGTTCGAGGACGAACAGTTTTAGAGATGGAGAATGTGATGACCCAAAACGGTCATCTCTTGTTTTAGAAGTCAAATATGTGTTTCGGGACCTTAAAAACCTCCTTATGTCTCTCCTCAATTTGCATGTGCAGTCCGAGCATATATCCGGAAATCCTCTATGTGAAAATGTGAGAAAAATTCTAAATTTTGCCTTTAAAATTGAATTAAGTTGAGTTTGGTTAACATTTTGGATTAAACAGACGCGGGCCCATGATTTAACGGTCCTAGAGGGTCTATAATAAAATATGAGACTTAGGCGTATGGCCGAAATCGAATTCTGAGGTCCCTAGCCCGAGAAATGAATTTTTGAAGAAAATTATTTACTGAAAAATATAAGGAGTTTTACAAATTGAATAACGTTTGAACTTTATGGTATCGGACTTGTATTTTGGTTTCGGAGCCCGGTACAGGTCTGTTATAATATTTAAATCTTATCTCAAAAATTTGGTAAGAAACGGAAGTAATTAGACGTGATTCGGACCTTTGGTTGAGAAAATAGGAAATTTGAACTATCTTGAAAATTTCATGAGTTTTGGTGTTAAATTCATTGTTTAAGATGTTATTTTGGCGATTTGATCATACGAACAAGTCCGTATGATGTTTTTATATTTGTTTGTATGTTTGGTTTGGAGCCTTGAGTGCTCGGGTGAGTTTTGGATAGGCTACGGAGTATTTTCGACTTGGAAAAAAATTGCAGGTGCTACAGTTCTGGTGTTGGCATCTGATCTCGCAATTGCGAGACCAGAGTTCACAATTGTGAGGAAAATAGTGATGGCAATTGCGAGGCTCTTATCGCAAATGTGAAGAAGGCCTGTGCCTGCTTAGTTCGCAAATGCGAACATAACTTCGCAATTACGAAGAGAGTCTGGGAAGGAGGGTAATCGCATTTGCAATCATTTTGTCGCAATTGTGGAGGTTGGTGTTCGAAATTGCGAACACTCCTTCACAATTGCGAATGCAGCAGTGCTGTGATGGTTCTCGCATTTTCGATGGACCTTCGCAATTGCAAAGCTCAAGTCACAATTGCGACATTTGCACTTGTTAAGTTGGGTCTTTGACGGGATTTTCACTTCACTTCTCAAATTTTCAAACCCTAAGCTTGCATCGGCGATTTTTCAAAGGAGATTTCTTCCCTAAATCACAGGTAAACGATTTCTGTCTCATTTTCTTCAATCTATTTCATCTTTTTATATGATTTTATCTCAAAATATAGGGTTTTTCATGGGAAACTGGGCATTTTTGGGTAGAAATTAGTGTCGATTCCCCCTTTATTCTCGCGAAATCGGGTTTATGACATTCAGGAAAGACAACTCTATTCCCGTTTGGGAATTGGGTTTTGGATTTGGAGATTCGCCACCTAATGATTATAGTGCATTAGGACACTTTAAGAAAAGAATTTGAGATGAAAACCAGAGTTTGGGTAAGGGCTAGAAATTATCTTGAGGGGAAGGTATTAGGGCCCCCCCAAGATCCACTAGTGTGGTTCCTAGCCATGCTACAATTGTGACTTTAAATTCGAACAACAAGTAGACAAGCAAGCGTTGTAAATATGATGAAACCATTCATAAAAATTGCAAATAAAAAGCACAAAAGGATTTAAAAGTGCTGAAATCTGGAAGAAAGTAGTTTTATAATCACAAAAAGGTGTGAGAGAAAAAGAAGGGGTCAAATAATTGATGCAAGCAACGTAAAAAAAGTAAAAGAAGCGGAAGTTGAAAATTGGACAGCTTTTAAAATTCTAAAAATAACAAACTAATAAAGAGGGAAGGGGGCCCTAAGTTTATATATCACATGGATCATTTACACAATACCGGTATCCAATTGTACGCGTAGTGTTATCGTGTGATCATCATCTCCATGTCTACCCTTCCCACCTCGTTAAGGTATTAAAGCACGGAATGGTATCATTACTTATTGCATGCTATTACCCACCACAATCCTATCAGTCCCGGAGGCAAATGGACTACTAATCTTAAAGGGAAAGGGGTTTGGGGCTTTTAGAAGTTTTCAAAGGACAAAATTCTAAGGCATCAACCAAAAAACATAAGTGCAAATAGAGGGAATCAGGCAAGCAAACAGGGCTCAAATATGCCTCCATAAACCAGCAAAAGTCATAGAGTTTAGAATGACTTACACGTACTGTTTTTGGTCTTAATTAAATAAAGCGTCAAGGGGACTGGTTCAACGCATATTTTTAGGCGAAAAGTCTACATTAGGCTTACTCGAATGCAGTTAACTAAA
>MU698658.1:30051-54191 GCA_026770625.1 Nicotiana glauca | reverse complement strand
CAATTCATAAAAGACACTACTAAGAGCATTTTGTCATCATATATATAATCAAAACAACATGAAAATGTGATTATTCTGGGCGTGATCATAGTCAAATTCACCTATTATCAATCATTCAATTCGTTAATGTAAAACATTCCTAATTTATTAGCGAACAAATCATTTTAGACATTTCTAATTTATTTTATTTCCTGTGGTAGTTAATCTTTTCAGTAAAATGGAAACACCGTAACTGCTCCATATGAAAGTTTGACCGGTAATATCATACTTTACAAGAAAAACAATAGAACCAAGATCTTTTTTAGAACTATTATTTATTTACTTCTTATTACCTTTATTTTCCATTTTCAGTGCTTATTTGATCCTATAAATTTCACAACACTTTAATCATTAAATGAAAATAGCCCCCATTAATACATTGTAGTTACTTACTAAACTTCCTGTGGAATACTTTTGGTGGAATTGATTAGGAATAATGAAGAAGTTATCAAGCGTGGCTCCCTTTATATTTGCTCTCTTCATTGTTCTTTGTAAGTATGCACACTGTAGCATTTGAAGTTTTCTTTTTAATCGAAAAGCATATTGATTCCTTCGTGAATACTAAATTCGTGATTAAATTTTAGAATAATAGTTAATAAAAATCAATGCATATCTATTCTTTCGAACATTTTTCCTTACCTATGATAAACATTGCAAAATCTAAAAAGAAATATTTTCCTGCTTATGCCCAAATATTATTCTCAAACTCAAGATGTATTTACATAAAATCACCTTTTCCTATTTCATAAAATTTGTCTTTTTCTTTCTTTTAAACTCTTTTTGTAGCTTAGAATTTCTAGACATTGAATCAAAAGATATTATATCCAAAAATTTGGTTCTGACCCATAGAATTAAAATTTTGGATCCGATTCTGAACATAGGTACAAACACAAGAGGGATAAATGGAGCAAGGGTATGTTTAGTTCCACTTGCCGTTAGCAACCCTTGTGTGCCAAGAAACTGCAATACCCAATGCATTAACAAGTTTGGAGAAAAGCCACCTGGTTCTATTAAAGGAGAAATTCTTGGTGGAAATTGTTTAACTGCTACTAGAAAATGTTATTGCTCTTTCTGTTGTGACAAAGGCTGCACTTCTGTCGATCCTGATTTCTTTAACTAGCTATTTTCTTTATGGAATAAATAAAGACATTTTTTTTTTGTTTTTGTTTTTGTTGTTGTTGTTGAGGTTGTCAGGTTTACTTTGTTTATTGAATTAGCAAAGAGTGAATCTTTTTTATCAAAAATATTATATTCACTTCTCTTTGATAATAACAGCTTTTAATCACAAAATGTGTATTTTACAAAGCTCATCTAGTCAAAACTCAGTGCGCCATGACCAAAATCAATACGACTCCCTACTAGTTCTTCGCAGGAGTGGCAAACGGGCAGGTCGAGTCGGATATGGTTCGGGTTGAAAACGGGTAATGAAAAATGGATCAATTATCCTACCCGATCTATATTTAATACGGATAAAAAACGGGTTAACCGGCGGATAATATGGGTTACCCATATTATCCATGACTTCTTGTACATTTCACCTTTTGGAGAATTCTAACTCTCCCTAACTTGAGGAACCTCCAATTTGAGGTTTTACAAATGTAAATGTTAGACTCATTGATTACCCATTGGTTACTCATTGGTTATTCATTTTCTAAATGAATAATATGGTTCTTATCCATATTTAACCCATTTTTAAATAGTTCATTATCCAACTCATATTATAATGGATAATATGGGTGGATAACTATTTTCTTTGAACCATTTTGCCACCCCTAGTTCTTCGGTATTCAAGATTGATCGCCGGATTACAACAAACAATGAAAATATATATATATATATATATATATATATATATATATATATATATATATATATATATATATATAGGGGAACTTCAACTGCACTAAACTGTACTCCCCCGTACGGAGTTTAAGAAGAAAAAAAAGAAGACTTTTGAAAGTTGTGGTCTTAAAAGCTTAAGGGGTAAATGTCGAATGCCCCCTTTTTCCTTAAAGGCGAAATCGGGTTTACGACATTTGGGAGGACAACTCTATTCCCTTTGGAAATTTGGGTTTTGCAGGTTGAAGAGTCACCACCTAATGATTAAGTGCATTAGGACACTAAAAAGAATTTTTTGAGTTGAAAAACCAGAGTTTGGGTAAGGGCTAGAAATTATCTCTAGGGGAAGGTGTTAGGCACCCCTCAAGATCCACTAGTGTGGTTCCCGGCCATGTTATAATTGTGACTTCAAGTACATGTAACAAATAAGCAAATAAAGGCTCAAATATGATGGATTAAATTTGCAGATAAGTTAAAAGTTTGAAGAAAACAGAAAGGGGTCAAAATTTTGAGGAAAACAACATTGAAAATTCTAAAAAAATGACAGAATAAAAAAATAAAGGGAAGTGGGTCTTAGGTTTACAAATAATATGGATCACCCCACACAACACCCGGTAGCCGTTTATACACGTGGTGTTATCGCGTGGTCATCATATCCATATCTACCCTTTCCTGCCCTGTTTAGGTGTTAAAGCGCGGAATAGTATCATTGCTTATTGCATGCTATTACCCGTCCCAATCCTATCAGTCCCGGAGGTATTTGGGACTACTAATCCTAAGGGGAGGGAGTTGGGGCTTTTCATAGTTTAAAAAGGATAAAAATCTAAAGCTACAAACAAAAAACACATAAGCAGTTAAGGGGAAACACGTAGCAGTTAAAGGCTCAAACATGCCTCCTCATTTAAAGAAATAGATTGTTTAGCACGACTTACAAATACTCATTAGGCCTTTAATTAAACTTAATGTAGGAAGGGTGGCTGATTTAACATATTTTCAGATAAGAAGTCCGAATTAGGCCTACATGATGGTTGTAATTATTAAAGACTGGCATAATTGATTAATCACCTACAGGTTTGACTAGATGAGGCCTGCAATCGAAGTATCTAACATTTGCAGAAGGCATGCTGATTTTAAGAAAAGATTATTTATTTAAGAAATAAAATCTGCAGATATTAAATGATATTTACTGCTGATTTTAGACTTGTAATCGAGCTAGACTATTCAGATTCATTTAGTTATCCCTATAAGTATGCTCTCTAAGCGTGATTGATTTAAGACGTTTGTAAGAGTGCACGAATCCTATAGGCATGGTATCTAGAGAACATTTCTTATTACTCTTTTTAACCTATAGACTGTTTGCCTAAGGTGTGTATGCAAAAGTGCAGAAACTTATAGGCACGATTTCTAAAGCAAATGAATAACTTATAGACAGGATTTCTATATGCAGTAATCAATGACTTATAGGCAGGATTTCTATATATAGTAATTAATGACTTATAGGCATGATTTCTAATATAGTAATGAATGACTTATAGAAAGGATTTCTATATGCAATAATGAACAACTTATAGGCAGGATTTTCATATTCAACAATGAACTACTTATAGGCAGGATTTCTATATGGGGATGAATGAACTTATAGGTATGATATCTATATACAGTAATGAACAAATTGTGCTTGTAGAAGTAAATCTAAGGCATGATATCTATATGCAGTAATGAACAAATTGTGATTGTAGAAGTAAACCTAAGGCACGATATCTATATGCAATAATGAACAAATTGTAATTGTAGAAGTGAACCTAAGGCATGATATCTATATGCAGTAATGGACAAATGGTGGTTGTAGAAGTGAACCTAACGCATGACACCTATATACAGTAATGAACAAATTGTGATTGTAGAAGTGAACCTAAGGCATGATATCTATATGCGGTAGTGAACAAATTGTGATTGTAGAAGTGAACCTAAGGCATGATATCTATTTGCAGTAGTGAACAAATTGTGATTGTAGAAGTAGACCTAAAGCATGATATCTACATCCATATGCATAACATGAGAGTCCTTCCCCTAATTTTACTATACACCCCGTAGTTATTACAAATTATTACAACTGAACGAATCCAGAAGAAATAAATAAATAAAATAAATCAAAAATTAAAAATTTCCAACCAAGGAGAGTCTAATTCAGATTTCTAATCTGACGTGAAATAAACCAACTTCCAATGACCTGATTTTCCAAAGCCTTTCTCTTATTTGAGATGTGTCAAAGTTCCAAGGGGTTTCATGATCTCCAGGCAATGCTTACACCCCAAATATCATTGTAGAATTATAGTGTAGTGTGGAAGGGCCAATCCTCAAATGTTCAAGTTCAGAGGGAGCTCAAGGTCCCAAGGCAAGGCTCATAGGAGGGGGCAGAACTTAGAGGCTAGGAGTAAGTGCAAGTGCAATAAAAGGGAATTAGGGAAGGCCATGGCAAGTTGGTGGTCATGCCAGCAATTGGGATGCTAGCATACCCTTGACCAACCTGTCAACTTTTAGAATTGGGGAGTTAAGACCTGTTGAAGGTCAGGTTCAACCTTGGACAATAAATTGGATGTTGTCAAGCTATATCTTAACTTAGCACACATAGGGGGAATGGGGTATGGGGATTTATACTAGAAACAAAATACAAGGAAAGAGCAGGTACATGGGCATACCCCAGCAATGAGACATACTGGCACACCTTCCAGCCTACTTAAGGGTCGGGGGGGTCAAAAACATTGGTCATGGACAACAATTCTTGTTGCCATGCCCTAAGTCCCCACTCACAAACACATAGGGGTAATGGGGTAGGGAGCAATTGTTCATAAGAAAGAGAAGCAGGAACTAGCATATAGGCACTTTAAATCATATGTTACACTTTACAAAGAATAGAAAGTTGACATAGACACAGGGAGTGTAAATAAACACATTGGGGTGATGCTGAAATTAATTTTAGGACATACCAGTTCCAAAGAGGCAAGTAAAGAGAAGCAGTAGCCCTGTAAAAGCCAAAGTGCAGACAAGAAGGAAGAAAACTCTAAGTATAGTGATTGTGATTTTTAGTGTGCTGAATCGTGTGTGTTGTGTAAAAGAGAGTCATGTATTTATAGTGTAGAAAGCAAGTATAAATAGGTAAGAAAATAATTTGAAAATCAATCACACAAGGTTTCCTTTTAATTAGGGATTCTGATTTTAAATAGGCAAAATCAATAAGGAAAGAGTTTTGATCAAGAATTTTCCAAAGTAGTACATGAAGGGCAAATACACAAAGGTTTATTTAAGGCAACAACCCAGTGGTATACGATTTTTGTGAAATAAGAAAAGAGAATCAATCAAACAGCCAATGAAATCAAAGTTACAGGCTTTACTCGAATGAACCAAGTCAGAAAAGGGGTAAAGAGAGGTTTAATCAGTAATAATCCAGTAAATACTATTACAGGAATTCGGGATCAATTAATAGTTGGCAAAACCCTTTTGAAAGAAGAACTTCTCATATATAAGATAGACATATCAAACAAAGAGTCATTATGCTACTTAGAAAAAATTAGTCTATTCTGAGAGGTTCAGAATCATAAGCAAAAAGGGGTACAAGTTCAATTGCATACTCTCAATGAGTCCGAGAATCCAGGGTCCCAAAGTGAAGCCCTAACTCGAACTCAAAATCCAAATTACCAAAGGAAAACCCCAAAATCTAGAGTTTCAGATCGAATCAAACACAGAGATGAGGAGGCAACCAGCTTAGGCATTTCTTTTCAGAAACTCATGACAAAACATGCAAACAAGTAGAAAGATCATGTAAACAGAGTGAAAAAGCTAATTCGAAGCATAATGAGTGAACAACTAATAGTGGAGGAGACATTAGAAGTAACACATGTTTAAACATGTCTTTCAGGAGAAACTGTAAACACAGTAAAATAGCAAGAACAGTGGGAGAAGCACATCACATCATAGAGGAAAAATATAGCAGAATATGGTGACAAAGCATATGAGAACATGGCATAGAAAACACAGTAGAAGAACATACAAGTACGGAGTATAAAACTTGAAAAAGAACACAAAAGAACGTAGTAGAGAAAAGTACATGAAAACACAGTAGAAAGAAAGTGAGAACATGATATAGGGAACATAGGAAGAGAAACAACACGAATAATAAAGAAGAAAAGTTCATAAAATGCTTAAATACTTCCAGAAAACCCTAAATCGGAAAAGAAGGGTTTTGAAAGTGATTTTCAAAAGGAAAAATTAGGGATATCGTTTGAAAACCCAAGTGCAGCATAGATAAACAACAGATCCAAACGGAATCGGAGAAAAACCTTGAACATGTAGGGTTTCAGATGAACCCTAGAATGAGAAAGGCTTGGAAAGGGTCCGATCTAAGTCGGATAAGGTCGAAATCAGGCTTAGGTGGCTAGTATATGCCGGGGCCAGGATGGAGATGGCCGGAAACCTTGATTCGGCGTAGGTCTGAGTGAAGACCTTTGAGGTTTGGCCTCGAACCTTCAAGTATCAGGCACATAGGAGCAGTAGGAGATGAGCATAGATCATCCGTGGCCTGAGATGCCATGGATTCTGGTGAGTTAGAGGTCGAAGACGGTGAGTGAAGCTAGGGTTTTGAGAGAGTTCGAGAGAGTTTGAGAGGGGGATGGTATTTAGAGGCGGCTGGCTAAATAAATAATGGGGTATTAGGGTATGATTGGGAATTAAAAATGGCAAGGAGGAATCCTGGTCATTGATCAAAATGATCAACGCCTCGGATTAAAAGCAAAAGTTGGGCGGGTTTTTTGGATTAGGTTAGGACCGGTTAAAAGTGGAATTGGGCTTGTTTAATTGGGGTTGGGGTTGGGTCAATTTAAGGGATAAATTGAAAGGAAATGGGCTGTATTTGAAATAAGATTAGCTAAATGTTAAATAGCCAATTTCCCCTTTTTATTTTATAAAAATAGTAAAATGATTTAAAAAGGAAATTTAAAGCACTAAAACAATTAACAGTATATGAACATTAATTTTAAAAATTCTGGACCCAATTTTATAATTACAAAATGCTATTAATCTTAAAGTTGGCTATAATTATAATTATATGCAATTTAGTCGTTTAAATACCAAATAAATTTGTGAAAATATACAAAAATTACCATAACAATATTTTGGAGTAAATATGATAATAAGATAAGTTATTCATCAAAAATAATAATTTTGGGAATAACTATTGATTTTTATACTGCTAAAATGGACAATAAATTAATTTTTAAAAACTTTAAAAATTAGGAAAAATGACAAAATGCTATTTTGAAAGTATTTTATATGTAAAAATTATATAGGAAAAAAATGGGTATCAACAGCTGCCCCTCTTTACCCGGAAAGGATGAAAGAGTTGTCAAGTAAAGATATGATGACCAATTTGACCGAACGAAACGATTTGAAGACCGAGCTCTGGTTCCTGAGCTACCTACATATCCTTGTTCTTATAGGAATCAGGCCATATGTAGTTCATGAACCATCGGCGGAGTATGCCGATGGGGTTTTTCGAAAGGCGGACGCGCTGTTCAGGTTGGGAAAGATGGTCGGAGTTTAGTAGGATGCGGGAACTGGAACGGGATCGCTCCTGCTGAGACGGCTGTTGATAGCCGGTGTACCTGCAAATGAGCAATTCAAACATATATTGTGTATAAATTTAAACGTGATGCAAGTTCCCATTGGACCATGAAATGCGTATCTTCGGACGGTTAGGATGACGTCCTCAGACCATGACGTTCTGGGCCATGAATCGTATAATAAGAATTTGCAGGCTATGGAATGTTGTTCTTGGGCTATGAGAATGGTGCCTCCGAACCATGATGCCTTTGAATAATGATATGCAAAATATAAAGAAGGGGTCCTCAGGCCATGGCATGGCGTTCTCGAGCTTTGAAAATGGTGCCTCTGAACAATGATGCCTTTGGGCAATTTGGCAATCTTTCATCCCATGAAATGAAAGATTTGGCGATCTTTCAGCCGATAAAATGCAGGATTTGGCGATCTTTCAGCCGTTGCACGACTTAAATGAAGTGGCAAAATTTCAACCGTGCAAAAAATGTAAGTACAAATGGCGATCTTTCAGCCGATGCAGGATGAAGTGGCCATATTTTAGCCAATGCGGAATTTAAATAAAGGTGGTGTTATTTCAGCCATAGAGAGATTTAATAAGATGGCGATATGTCAGCCAATGGGAGATTTAAATGAAGGGGCGATATTTTAGCCGATGTAAAGTGTAAATATAAATGGTGATATTTTTCAGCTGATGTAAAGTGTAAATAAATGGCGATTTTTCAGCCGATACGAGGATTTAAATAAAGGTGGCGTTATTTCAGCCATGGAGAGATTTAATAAGATGGCGATATTTCAGCCAATGGGAGATTTAAATGAAGTGGCGATATTTTAGCCGATATAAAGTGTAAATATAAATGGCGATATTTAAGCCGATGTAAAGTGTAAATATAAATTGCGATAGTTCAGCCGACATAAAGTGTAAATATAAATGGCGATATTTCAGCCGATGTGAGGATTTAATAAAGTTGGCGATCTTTCAGCCATGCAAGATCTAAATAACGGTTGGCAATCTTTCAGCCATGCAAATGGAGGTAGAGCTTAACCTCGGAAGGCAGAATGGTAGCCTTATGCAATGCAAAATGCAGATGGAAACAATGCTTAGTCTCGGAAGGCAGAAAGGTAGCCTTATGCAGTGCACAAGAATGCAGATGGAGATAATGCTTAGGCTCGGAAGGCAGAATGATAGACTTATGCAATGAAAAATGTAGATGGAGACAATGCTTAGTCTTGGAAGGCAGAATGGTAGCTTTATGCAATGCAAAATGCAGATGGAGACAATGCTTAGTCTCGGAAGGTAGAATGGTAGCCTTATACAATGCAGAGAATGCAGATGGAGATAGAGCTTAGTCTCGGGAGGCAGAATGGTAGCCTAATGCAATGAAAAATGTATATGGAGACAATGCTTAGTCTCGAAAGGCAGAATGGTAGCCTTATGCAACGCAGCAGATGAAGGTGAATAGTAACGAAAGCTCTTAGCTGATAGTCGATTGCGTTATTGTGGCTGCCGGGGATGTAGTGTGTGGATAGCACTTGCAAGTAAGTGATGATTCTGAGAGTTGTATTCCTGTAAAAGTGTGAGTATGTAATCGTATCTATTGATTTCATGTCTTGGGGTGCCTGCATTCAAAGAAAATCGTGAGTTTTGTAAAAGGGGGAATGTTGACTTCGCTTGTCCTACTCAGCTCTTGCTTTCAATGGGGTAGCATCGCTAAACAAAGCAATTTTAATAGTATCCATGCATGATTTAGTAAAGAATATGATGTAACTACTTAATTTAAAATGATTTTCTTTTAGATGAACCTACTAATACGACGCGGTTCAAGACATTGCGACCTCTTTTGCTCTGAAATTTTGAGGGTTCTCCTCAAAATTCTACCCCAGTTTACTGGGTTGGTGCCTCTGACGGCTGCGTGTGATGAAGGACTGGGAATTAACTTCGAAATTTTGAGGGCCCTCCCCAAAATTCTGCCCCAGTTTCCAATATCGGGGGAAATGAAAATTTTATTGAATTGTGACCAAACCCATAAGGCTCCCTACGTATACCCTCTTAAAAGTGAATCAGTTCAGATGTAGTTCAAATTATATCACATAGGGAAGCATAAAGATTACACATAATAACGCTTGACTGCATCTGAATTGATTGGCTTTGGCCAGACTTCTCTATCCATTTCTGCGAGTTTGAGGGCTCCTCCTGTCAGAACCCGGTAAACCATGTACGGACCTTGCCAGTTGCGATAGAATTTCCCTTTTGGCTTCATCTTGATGTGGAAATATTTTCTTCAATACTAGTTGTCCTGGTGTAAATTGTCTCGGCTTGACTCTTTTGTTGAAGGCTCTGGACATTCTGTTCTGATACAATTGACCATAGCAAACTGTATTCATTCTCTTCCCATCTATTAGAGCTAGTTGCTCGTAGCGTCTTTTTACCCACTTTGCATAGTTGAGTTCTACTTCCTATATGATTCTCAAGGAGGGAATCTCCACCTCGGCGGGAATGACTGCCTCTGTACCATAAATCAACGTATATTTAGTTGATCTAGTTGATGTTTGAACTGTGGTACGGTATCCCGATAAGGCAAATGATAAATTTTTGTGCCACTGCTTGTGTCTTTCTATCATCTTCCTTAGTATCTTCTTGATATTCTTGTTGGTTGCTTCTACGGCTCCATTCATCTAAGGTTTGTAGGCTATAGAGTTCTTGTGTTTGATTTTGAATGTTTCATATATGGCTTTCATCAAGTCACAGTTGAGATTGGAACCATTATCAGTAATGATCGATTTTGGGATGCCGAATCGACAAACGATGTGGTCGCGGACAAAATCTGCCACAAATTTCTTGGTCACTACCTTATATGATGCTGCTTCAATCCATTTGGTGAAATAATCAATATCCACTAGAATGAACCTGTGCCCATTTGATGCGGCATGCTCGATACGTCTGATGACATCCATTCCCCAAACGGCGAACGACCATGGTGAGCTTGTTGCATTAAGCTCACTAGGAGGTACCTTTATCATATCCGCATGTATCTGACAACGATGGCATTTTCGGACATACTGGATGCAGTCCATTTCCATAGTCATCCAAAAATATCCACTCGGAGTATTTTTTTGCCATGACAAAACCATTCATATGTGGGCCACGGGTTCCTGCATGAACCTCTCCTAACAACCTGGATGCTTCATTTGCTTCGACACACCTTAATAATCCCAAGTCGCGAGTCCTTCTATACAGAGTTCCTCTGCTGTGAAAGAAGTGGTTGGATAATCTTCGTAGTGTGTGCTTCTGAGTAATGTTTGCAAGTTTTGGATATTCTCCAGTTGTCAAATACCTTTTGATATCATGGATCCAAGGTTTTCTGTCTGCTTCTAAGTTGACATGAGCACAATAAGCTGGTTGATCTTGAATTTTCACCAGGATAGGATCAATGAAGTTCTTATCTGGATGTTGAATCATGGATGATAGGGTGGCCAATGCGTCGACAAACTCACTCTGGATTCTGGGAACATGCTGGAATTCTGTCTTTGTAAACCTCTTTCTGAACTCCTGTACATGATGTAGATAAGGGAGAATCTTGGAGTTCTAGGTTGCCCATTCTTCTCGGACCTGATATATAAGTTGGTCTGAATCCCCAATCACTAACAACTCCTGAACGTTCATGTCAATGGCCAACTTGAGCCCTAAGATGCAAGCTTCGTATACGGCCATGTTGTTAGTGCATGAGAATCTGAGTTTGGCAGATACTAGATAATGTTGGCCAATTTTTGACACTAGGACTGCTCCTATGCCCACTCCTTTGAAATTTGCTGCTGCGTCGAAAAACATCCTCCAACCATCATAGGATTCTGCAATATCTCCTCCTATGAAAGATACCTCTTTATCAGGAAAATACGTCTTTAGAGGCTCATATTCTCCGTCCACAGGATTTTTGGCGAGATGATCTATCATTGCCTGTCCTTTGATTGCCTTCTGAGTCACGTAAACAATGTCGAATTCACTCGACAAGATTTTACACATGGCTAGTTTGCCAATGGGCATGGGCTTCTGAAATATATATTTCAGTGGATCCATTTTTGAGATGAGGTAAGTGGTATAGGCACAAAAATAATGCCTCAAGTTTTGAGCTACGCAAGTCAAAGCACAACAGGCGCGTTCTAATAGAGAGTACCAGGCCTCCGCATGGAGTGAACTTCTTGATGAGGTAATAGATGGCTTGCTCCTTTTTCCCGGTTTCGTCGTGTTGCCCTAGAACACAGCCGAAGGCTCCATCTAATACTGCAAGGTAGACCAATAGCAGTCTACCTGGTTCGAGCGGAACCAGAACTGGTGGCGTTGATAGGTATTCCTTGATTCTATCGAAGGCTTTCTGACAATGCGCGGTCCATTTAGTAGTGGCATCATTCTTCAACTTAATAAAAATGGGCTCACAAATGACAGTGGATTGAGCTATGAACCGGCTGATGTAGTTGATTTTCCCCAAGAAACTCATGAACTCTTTCTTATTCTTTGGCGGTGGCAATTCTTGAATGGACTTAACCTTTGATAGATCCAGCTTTATTCCTCGGTGAATTACGATGAACACAAGAAACTTTCCAGCAGGAACCCCGAATGCGCACTTGGCGGGATTCAGTTTCAGATTGTACCTCCTCAGTCTGTTGAAGAATTTCCTTAGATCCTCCATATGGCCGGTGGCTCTCTTGGATTTGATGATGACGTCGGCTACATACACCTCGATCTCTTTGTGTATCATGTCATGGAAAATCGTATTCATGGCCCTCATGTAGGTGGCCCCTGCATTATTTAACCCAAACGACATTATCTTGTAACAATACATCCCCCACGACATAATGAAAGCCCTTTTCTCTGCATCTTCCTCACCTATCTAACCATGTTGGATACTCTACTACCCGGAGGACCTCGGTTTTGACTTGCTTGGTGACTTCTTTCTTGATTTTCAAACTCATGTCAGGCTTAAACTTCCTGAGCTTTTGTTTTACCGGTAGACATGTGGGATCCGTTGGTAGTTTGTGAGCTACAATAGATGTGATGAGACAAGTCATATCATTATACGACCAGGCAAATATATCCTCATATTCCCTTAGGAATTCATTGTACTCTTCCTTTTCCGATGGTGACAGATGAACATTGATGTGAGTTTTCTTGACATTCTCTGTATCTCCTAAGTTGATAAACTTCGTTTCGTCTGAGTTAGACTTAGGCCTATTCTCAAGGTTCTCAACTTCTTTAACAACCTCTTCTGCTTTATCATCCTTTTCTGAGTCTATATCCATTTGTTGCGTCGCCTCGTTGCAAGTCACAATCGTCGATTCATCAAGATAAGTAATGGTAATGCTATCTAAAATAAAGTAAACGATAGAGAAAATAATAAGAGCGAGATTCATAAGAAACTGAAATGCTTTTTGATGAATTTCATAATTGTTTGAACATTGGAGCTCTTATTTTTGAAATTAAAAATGTGGAAAGGAAATCAACTAGCGAAAAAGTAAAAGTAATGCATGGTGCTTTCTTCGGCCTTGCTACCCCGAAGCTCTCCGGGCCCTGGTAGTTCTAACGGACCAATTATTGAGGCATGATCCTTGGCTCACGGCTTGTATGGAAGGGCCTTCGTCTTCTTCCTCCTCGAAAACGACACAACAATCCATATTATCTTCCTCCAGGAATAAGTTCCTCATTGCTACTAGTTCTTCCTATTCTTCTGCCTCAAAAATGACTTCGGCTGGTAGGAAAGTCTGCTCTAGGAGGGGTATCAGATGCTCTAGTGCATAGTAGGGACCGCTCCAGGGTGGCGACCATTCTTTGAATTCCTTCCAGGTGTACTCGTATCCCAAACCAAAAGTGGTACCATGTTTCTTCAGCTTGACAGGTTCGGTGATTCCCTGGAGGTTCCTGCCAAGTCCCTTGCCAGGTTCATATCCACTCCAATTGAGTATAATTTCAATCCTGTTATCCCATAATTTATCTTTGTCCACGACATTGACTCGCTCAATATGATGGTAGGTTTCCCCATCTATCTTTCTCCTTCCTCCAATCGCTGGAATGATTTGGCGACCGTATATGGGATTGCTACCGTCACCGTGAATAATTACCTCTCGGTGATGCCACTCAAATTTCACCGCTTGGTGTAAGGTTGATGCTATGGCTTCGGCGGTGTGAATCCATGGCCATCCCAAAAATAGATTGTAGGACGCTGGGATGTCTATCACTTGAAAGTCGACATCGAACGAAGTTGGTCCCATCTGCAAGCACTGACTGATTGCCCAAATGGTGGACCTTTGGGAGCCATCGAAAGCTTTGACATTGATGGCTCCATCTTTGATCTCATGGCGGCTTTTCCCTAATGTTCGGAGAGTCACCAAAGGACAAATATTGAGGCTGGACCCTCAGTCGACAAAAATCCTAGTGATGAAATAATCCTCGCATTGCACAGTGATGTGCAACGCCTTGTTGTGGCTCAACCCTTTCAGTGGTAGCTCATCTTCGTGGAAAGTGATTTTGTGACTTTCTAATACTTGCTCTACCATGTTCGCCATTTCTCCTCCAGTTATGTCGTTGGGTACATATGCCTCACTCAACACTTTCAATAAGGCATTTTTATGTGCGTCAGATCTTTGTAGCAGGGCCAAGATGAGATCTGGGCTGGCGTCTTATTCAACTGGTCGATGACTGAGTACTTTTTTTACCTGTACCTTCATCCAGAGGTTATCAGGTTTGGTTTTGGTGGATCGTCCAGAGGCTTGCTTACTTGATTTAACCAAATGTTCCGGAGTATAAACCCTGCCAGTTCGGGTCATTCCCTGTGCTGCAATTGCTTCTCCAGATTTGGTTTTCCCTTTCCTTCTTGCCTCGGTCGTGTAGTCCCAGGGGACGGTCTTTGTATGAAATGGTGTATTGGATGACATTGCCACTGGGATGGGTACTATCACTTTGGGAGGTAACACAACAACTTTAAATGGTACAGGTTCCTTTGGAGACACAAACTCAACCTCAATTGGTTCTGGCATTTTTTGTAGAAGACGATGTTTCAAACTCGAGTGGTACGGACATGTTAACTTCAGTATCCCAGAGGGCTAGATCTGAACTACAATCGAATTAAGTGTGACTATTGGTTTCTTTGGCTCGTCACCTTCAGTGATCAATCCAATCGATCTTTTAGGGTCCCAGTCGTCTTCTATCTCTATCATATGAACACCTCCCCCTTTGTGGTCAGGCAGATAGTTGTTGCGTACGTTCGGAGTAGGATCCTTTGCCACAATGATCTTGTTGTCAATCAAGGTCTGACTGTTGTCCTTTAGGGAGTGGCACTCATCAATGGTATGACCTTTCATGCCGGAATGGTATGTACAAGTTATGTTCAAGTTGACCCATTGAGACAGATTTTCTAGAGTTATGGCAGGGATAGGGGTGACGTAACCAGCGGCTTTGAGCCTTTCATACATCTGGTCAATTGGTTCATCGATGGCGGTGTACTATTTGGGAGGTTTGCGGTCGAAGTTTGGCCGTGGTCTAGGGAAATTTTTGCGAGGTAATTGACAGTGAGCTTATTGGGTATTGTAGGCTTGGTAGACATATGCTGGTTGGGAGTATTTAGGTGATGTAGGCTGGTATGCAGGAGGTGGAGATGATTGGTAAGTAGGTGGCGGAGCTTGGTCGGAGGGTGAGGGTTCTTGGTAATTTAGGATAGGTTGCTATGTGAGTGGGGGTAATGGGTAGGTTTGGTATTTGAATAGGGATTTTATCCTTTGTGCAACCATTACAGTACTTACATCCCTTTTCATGGATGCGCCACCACACTGTAGAGCCTTGTTAGTAGCCTGCAATGCTTTAAAGTTAGTGACCATATCACTTTTGATACCTTCCTCGATCCTCTCCTCTAGTTTGATGATATCAGAAAATTTCTGGCCTTCGATCAACATCAACCTCTCGTAGTACTGTGGGTCTTGAGCTCGGACAAAAAATCTGTTCATTTTTTCTTCTTCTAATGCTTGCCTGACCTTAGCGGCTTCAAATCTCCAACGAGTAGCATACTCACAGAATGTCTCCCTGGGTTTCTTCGTTAAATTCTGGATGTAGAATACATCTGGCGCATTCTCTGTATTGAATCTGAACCTGTCCATGAAATCAGATGCCATACCTACCCAATTTGTCCACTTCTTGGGGTCTTGGCTAATGTACCAAGATAGAGCATCCCCTTTAGGCTTCTCATAAACAGCTTCATGTGGATCTTTTCATCTCTCTCGACTCCGACCAACTTATCGCAGTATGTCCTCAAATAGACTCTGAGATCTCCTGTGCCATCAAACATTTTGAACTTGGGAGGTTTGTACCCCTCTGGAAGTTCCAAATCTGGCTAGATGCAAAGGTCCTCATAATTCAGCCCCTCGATACCTTTGTTTCCTTCAACACCCTGTACTCGGCTGGTAAATTTCTTGAGCTCTGCGGCTAGGTTCTTGATAAGAGAGTCTTTGTTATCAGCCTCAGGCGTGCTTGAAATGGGTTGAGTGGGATGCGGCATAGTTTCCATATAAATGGGATTGTTGTGATGAGGGTAGGAGTGGTTATTTGTAGAGCTTAGTTGTTCAGGGATGAGCAATGGGGTGTTGCTTGAAGTGTGGCATGTGTTGCAGTGGTGATGGGGAGCGGATTGATTTTATGGTTTCGGGATGTTTGGTGGAGGTGCGGGGTTTTGAGTGTTGGGAAAGTTGACATCTGGGGTAGTGAGGGAAAATGACAAGCTGTCCAGATTCAAGACTTGGTCTAGTTCTTCCTGAAATTTCAATAACTTTTGTTCAAGCTGGGAGGCACTTTCCTTTGAAACCTGAATACCCTGGGAAGTCTCTACCCTTTCAACCGAATTCTCCTTCCTGATATTACCCAAGTCTTCCATTTTTCCTTTGTTCTTGTTTCTGATAGGACTTGGAGGAGGAGGAGGTGGAGGGCCCTTGGATCTCGTAGAGTATGATAATGCCAGAGTGCAACGGACTAACCTTTGGGGAAGGGGAATAAACAAAAAGTAAAAACTAAAGGTAACAAGTTAGTAAAGATTATGAGGAGAAACCGTTGCAATATTAAAACACATAGTGCAAGAGTATAACTCATGTCCTAATTTGGGTACCTTGTTATGCCACAGGTAGGCTTAGCGACAAGTTGATTTGGAGAACTTATAATGCTAAATGCCTCATTTTATTGATAAAAAATAAGACGAATACCAAAACGACAATAAAATAGCAGAAATAAAATGTCACTAGTGGCTGTTGGGCCTTATTACGTTAAAGGAAAATAAAGACTCCTAACTACTTGGTCCCAGAAGAACCTTCCCCAAACTCGGCATCTTTAGCTCCATCGAATAACTTCACCACCTCACGCAGTCCCAGCAACAAATAAGCTCTACCCAAATGTCCCCCTTCGATTCCCTCAACATTCTAGCAGTTTTCGATCCTTTGGATGAATTTCCTCTCCAATTCTACAAAACCTCGTTCCAAATACCCTAGTCGCTTGTTGGCGCCGATCGCAATATCCTTCCATTCCTCGATCAACCTTTGGTGGGCTTCTTGAATTTCCCAATGCTCATTCTCGCACTCCTGAATCCTTTTACACAATTAGTTGTACTTAACCTGCTCCTCAGCCTTTTCATCGATGACCCTGTGACCTCGAGCAAACCCTGGTTATCCCAAGCCATTATGATCATCCTCCAGCCACCCTGAGTAATATGTCAAACAACCGGCGTGATATCTATCCGGCTCAATAGAATCTCTCCCTAATACGATTTTGTAGTGCCACATGTGCTGAGCTTGGCACTTATGAGGGCTATCGACATCCTAAAAATCGGCCCTGAATGACCCATTTTGTCGACCCTTGGTGTAACCTGCTTTCTTCCTGCATGTCTCATGACTTGGATATGGATATAATGATAAGTTCCTCTCAGACCGATGAGAATAAGAAACGGCGCATCCCGAGATCGGATAGTGAACTCTTCAGTAGGGAACCATTCGAACATCCACTGCACTTGGTCTTCTTTAAGATTTTCAAACAATTCTACCCATCCTTTAGCGTCTTCTGGTTGAGTGAAAATGTTAGGCATATAGTTCATTCTCCTCGGCAGATGGAAGGTGATATGATCATCCCAGTCCCTGCGCCGATATTCACCCTTTTGGAGATGCTCCATGAGCCAAAGTTGGAGTAGTAAGTTGCAACCCTCAAAGTGATTGGCCCATTGCTAAAATTTTCCTAGGGCTCGGTAAATCTTCGCAAAAATCATTGATACTATGCTTAAAGGCTGCCCGCCAATCCCTTCCATTAGATTCTTGGTAACCATGGCCAGTCTGGTATGGATCCTAGCTTTCTTCATGGGAAATGCTATCATCCCCAAGAAGCAGAATATGAAGACGAAGACTCTTCTGTGGATATACCCCAATAAAGTAAGGGAAAATTTGTCTTGGTAGGTGCGTTAGGACTTGCTATGGCCGTACCTCTCGTACATATAGTCAAAAGGAATGTAAGAGTCTTTAAAACAAGTCAAGTCCGAGTTTTTTTTCAGTTCCATCATCTTGAGGAAACCCCTACCCTTGCGATTTTTTGGCATAAGCAAACCCGGAGTCTCCCAAGGAATACCAGCTAACCCTCCTATTTCTTCGAGAAAAAGGGTCATTTCAAGGTCCCCGATTTCTTCGAGAAAAAGGGTCATTTCAAGGTCTCCGAAGAAAAACACTAATCTATCACTGTCTCAGAATAAAGTTGCAGCCTCTATAATTTTGTTGTCGGGATGGATCTTTAAAAGAGAAGGCAAATTCCCCAAATATTTGCGGACGAGAGTTTGGTCACTAGAGTGAAGGTCTTCCCACCAGCTTAGCAACCTTGGGTAAATGTTGGTTACCATGCCGAATCTGGGGACTTCGTGCCTCATTTTCTGCAAAACAAAGTGTTAGACCTTTACAAATAATTAGCATAAAAGACATTTAGTTCTCCAAATAATCGCACAGAATATGGTGGTGTCCGTTTATATGAACAACATAAATGATTCGACTAGGTTTGACAGTGATGCATGCACAGTTAAATAGAATAAGGTTTCTATGGGGTATTAGACAGGTACCCTTGAGTGGCCAACTCAAGAGGGAAAGGCACGGAACCGTCGACTGCACCGCTAATCGACTGGTTTTACTGCAAATACGCCTTTACCAAATTTAGGAGGTGATATATTGGAAGGGCGCAACCACTCATTATAAGTGTGGCTATGGTATTTGTTTGGCATGAGTGGAATATGATGTTGAATATGCAATTACAAGAATGAAACAAATTGCCATGTATTTGCACATTCATAAAATAATAATACAACAAATGCTCATGATTACAATAGTATTGAAGGAAAGTAGTAAAATCAAAAAAAGAAAACAAAAGCCAAGTCAGTTTTGAAGTGGAAGACAGATAAAGACATTAAATAAAAGCAATAAAGAAGCAATAAAATCACAAATAGAATTTAATGGTAAAAGCCTAAAGAAGTCCCCATCAGAGTCGCCATGCTGTCGAATGCCCCTTTTTTTCCTTAAAGGCAAAATCAAGTTTACAACATTTGGGAGGAAAACTCTAATCCCTTTAATAATTTGGGTTTTGGAGGTTGAAGAGTCGCCACCTAATGATTAAGTGCATTAGGACACTAAAAAGGATTTTTTGAGTTGGAAAACCAGAGTTTGGGTAAAGGCTAGAAATTATCTCAAGGGGAAGGTGTTAGGCACCCCTCAAGATCCACTAGTGTAGTTCCCGACCATGTTATAACTGTGATTTCAAGTACAAGTGACAAATAACCAAATAAAGGCTCAAATATGACGGATTAAGTTTGCAGATAAGTTAAAATTTGAAGAAAACATTAAGGGGTCGAAATTTTGAGGAAAACTGCATTAAAAATTCTGAAAAATGACAGCATAATCAAATAAATGGAAGGGGTTCCTAGGTTTACAAATAATATGGATCACCCCACACACCACCCGGATACCGTTTATACACGTGGTGTTATCGCATGGTCATCATATCCATATCTACGATGTCCCGCCCTGTTTAGGTGTTAAAGCGCGACATAGTATTGTTGCTTATTGCATGCTATTACCCATCCCAGTACTATCAGTCTCAGAGGCATTTGGGACTACTAATCCTAAGGGGAGGGATTTGGGGCTTTTCATAGTTTAAAAAGGTTAAAAATCTAAAGCTACAAACAAAAAACACATAAGCAGTTAAGGGGAAAACAAGTAGCAGTTAAAGGCTCAAACAAGCCTTCTCATTTAAAGAAACAGATTGTTTAGCACGACTTACAAATACTTATTAGGCCTTTAATTAAACTTAACGTAGGAAGGGTGGCTGATTTAGCACATATTTTTTTATAAGAAGTCCGAATTAGACCTGCTTGCTGGTTGTAATTATTAAAAATTGGCAAAATTGGTTAATCACCTATAGGTTTGCCTAGATGATGCCTACAATCAAGTATCAAACATTTGCAGAAGGCATGCTGATTTTAAGAAAATATTATTGATTTAAGAAATAAAATCTGCAGATATTAAATGACATTTACTACTTATTTTAGACTTGTAAGCGAGCTAGACGATTCAGATTCATTTAGTTATCCTTATAAGCATGCTCTCTAAGCGTGATTGATTTAGGACGTTTGTAAGAGTGTAGGAATCATATAGGCATGGTATCTAGAGTACATTTCTTATTAATCTTGTTAACCTATAGACCGTTTGCCTAAGGTGTGTATGCAAAAGTGCAGAAACTTATAGGCATGAATTCTAATGCAAATGAATAACTTATAGACAAGATTTCTATATGTAGTAATGAATGAGACTTATAGGCAATATTTCTATATGCAGTAATGAATGACTTATAGGCATGATTTCCAATGCAATAATGAATCATTTATAGGTAGGATTTCCATATGCAATAATGAACAACTTATAGGTAGGATTTCTATATGCAATAATGAACAACTTATAGGCAAGATTTCTATATGTGGATGAATGAACTTATAGGCATGATATCTATATGCAGTAATGAACAAATTGTGATTGTAGAAGTAAACCTAAGGCATGATATTTGTATGCAGTAATGAACAAATTGTGGTTGTAGAAGTGAACCTAAGGCATGATATCTATATGCAATAATGAACAAATTGTAATTGTAGAAGTGAACCTAAGGCATGATATCTATATGCAGTTATGAACAAATTGTGATTGTAAAAGTAGACCTAAAGCATGATATCTACCCCTATATGCATAACATGAGAGTCCCTCCCCTATTTTTACTATACACCCCATAGTTATTACAAATTATTACAACCGAATGAATCCAGAAGAAATAAATAAATAAAATACATCAGAAATTAAAAATTTCCAACCAAAGAGAGCCTAATTTAGACTCCTAGTCTGACATGTGGAATAAACCAACTTCCAAGGAACAGATTTTCCTAAGCCTTTCTATTATTTGGGATGTGTCAAAGTTCCAAAGGGGTTTCATGAACTTCAGGCAATGCTTACACCCCAAATATCATTGTATAATTACAGTGCAGTGTGGAAGGTCCAGCCCTTAAATGTCCACTTTCAGAGGGAACTCAAGGTCCCAAGGCAAGGTTCACAGGAGGGGGGCAGAACTTAGAGGCTAGGAGTAAGTGCAAGTGCAATAGAGGGAAATTAGGGAAGGCCATGGCAGGTTGGTGGTCATGCCCAACAATTGGGATGCTGGCATACCCCTGACCAACCTGTCAGCTTTTAGAATTGGGGAGTTAAGACCTATTAAAGGTTCGGTTCAGCCTTGGACAGCAATTTGGATGCTGCCAGGCTATACCTTAAATCAGCACACATAGGGGAATGGAGTATGGGGATTTATACTAGAAACAAAATACAAGGAAAGAGCAGGTACAGGGGCATACCCCAGCAATGAGACATACTGGCACACCTTCCAGCATACTTAAGGGTCAAGGGGGTCAAAAACTTAGGTCATGGACAACAATTCTTATTGCCCTGCCCTAAGTGCCTACTCACAAACATATAGAGGTAACAGGGTATGGACCAATTGTTCATAAGGAAGAGAAGCAGGCAATAGCATATAGGCAGAAACTTTAAATCAGATGTTACACTTTACAAAGAATAGAAAGTAGACATAGACACAAGGACTATAAATAAACCCATTGGGGTGATGCTGAAATTAATTTTAGGACATACCGGTTTCAAAGAGGCAAGTAAAAAGAAGCAGTAGTCTTGTGAAAGCTAAAGTGCAGACAAGAAGCAAGAATACTCTAAGTATAGTGATTGTGATTTTTAGTGTGCTCAATCGTATGTGTTGTGTAAAAGAGAGTCATGTATATATAGTGCAGAAAGCAAGTAGAAATATGTAAGAAAATAGTTTGAAAATTAACCACACAAGGTTTCCTTTCAATTAGGGATTCTAATTTCAAACGGGCAAAATAAATAAGGAAAGAGTTTTGATCAAAAATTTTACAAAGTAGTACAAGAAGGGCAAATACACAGAGGTTTATTTAAGGCAACAATGCAGTGGTACATGATTTGTGTGAAATAAGGAAAGAGAATCAATCAAACAGCCAATGAAATCAAAGTTACATGCTTTACTCGAATGAACCAAGTCAGAAAAGGGGTAAAGAGAGGTTTAATCAGTAATAATCAAGTAAAATCTATTATAGGAATTCGGGATCAATTAAAAGTTGGCAAAACCCATTTGAAAGAAGAACGTCTCATATATAAGGTAGACATATCAAATAAAGAGTCGTCATGCTACATAGAAAAAATTAGTCTATTTTGAGAGGTTGAAAATCATAAGCAAAAAGGGGTACAAGTTCAATTGCAGACTCTCAATGAGTCTGAGAGTCCAGGGTCCCAAAGTGCTGCCCTAACTCGAACTCAAAATCAAAATTACCAAAGGAAAACCGCAAAAATCTAGAGTTTCAGATTGAATCAAACACAGAGATGAGGAGGCAACCAGCTTAGGGAAGTTTTTTTTAGAAATTCATGAGAAAACATGCAAACAAGTAGAAAGATCAAGTAAACAGAGTGAAAAAGCTAATTCGAAGCATAATGAGGGAACAACTAATAGTGGAGGAGACATTAGAAGTAACACATGTTTAAACAGGTTTTTTAGGAGAAACTGTAAACACAGTAAAATTGAAAGAACAGTGGGAGAAGCACATCACATCATAGAGGAAAAAGATAGCAGAATATGGTGACAAAGCATGCGAGAACATAGCATAACAATACAGTAGAAGAACATACAAGTACGGAGTATAAAACTCAGTAAAAGAACACAAAAGAATGTAGTAGAGAAAAGTAGATGAAAACATAGTAGAAAGCAATTGAGAACATAATACAGGGAACATAGTAAGAGAAATAACATGAACAATAAAGAAGAAAAGTTCATAAAATGCTTAAATACTTCCAGAAAACCCTTAATCGGAAAAGAAGGGTTTTGAATGTGATTTTCAAACAGAAAAATTAGGGAAATAGTTTGAAAATCCAAGTGCAGCATAGATACACAACAGATCCAAAGAGAATCGGAGAAAAACCTCGAATAACTAGGGTTTCAGATGAACCCTAGAATGAGAAAGGCTTGAAAATGGTCCGATCTAAGTCGGATAAGGTCGGAATCAGGCTCGGGAGGCTAGGATAAGCCGGAGGCAGGCCGGAGATGGCCGGAAACCTCGAGTTGGCGGAGGTCTGAGTGAAAACCTTTGAGGTCTGGCCACGAACCTTCGAGTATCAGGCACATAGGAGCAGTAGGAGATGAGCAAAGATCATCCATGACCTGAGAAGCCATGGATTCCGGTGAGTCAGAGGTCGAAGCCGGTGAGTGAAGCTAGGGTTTCGAGAGAGTTCGAGAGATTTTGAGAGGGGGAGGGTATTCAAAGGCGGCTGGCTAAACGAATAATAGGGGATTAGGGTATGGTGGGGAATTAAAAATGGCAAGAGGGAATCCTGGCCGTTGATCAAAATGATCAACGGCTCGGATTAAAAGCAAAAGCCGGGCGAGTTTTTTAGATTAGGTTGGGGCCGGGTTAAAAGAAGAATTGGGTTGTCTAACTGGGGTTGGGGTTGGGTAAATTTAAGGGTTAAAATTGAAAGGAAATGGGGCTGTATTTGAAATAAGATTAGGCTAAATGTTAAATAGCCAATTTCCTTTTTATTTTATAAAAATAGCAAAATGATTTAAAAAGAAAATTGAAAGTACTGAAATAACTAACATTATATATACATTAATTTTAGAAATAGTGGACCCAATTATACAATTACAAAATGCTATTAATCTTAAAGATGGCTATAATTGCAATTATATGCAATTTAGTCTTCTAAATATCAAATAAATTTGTGAAAATATACAAATATCACCCTAACTATATTTTGGGATAATTATGAGAATAAAATAAGTTATTCATCAAGAATAATAATTTTGGGAATAACTATTGATTTTTGTACTACTAAAAATAGAAAATAAATTGATTTTAAAAACTTTAAAAATTTGGAAAAATGCCAAAATGCTTAGCTATGCTTATATATGCATATATATGCTATTTTTAAAGTATTATATATATATATATATATATATATATATATATATATATATATATATATATATATATATAGAAAAA
>MU698658.1:0-19984 GCA_026770625.1 Nicotiana glauca | reverse complement strand
GGGAGGTAGGGCGGGGGTTAGGGGCTGGGCCGAGAGGCAAGGGAGGTAAAGGAAACCGGGGTGCCTATAGGTTAAGAATCGGGTCATGGAACATAGGTACATTGACAAGTAAGTCTATAGCGTTGGCGAAGATTCTCCAGAAGAGGAGGGTCAATATAGCGTGTGTTCAGGAGACTATATGGGTAGGGTCGAGGGCGAGGGATGCGGACGGGTATGAACTTTGATACTCAGGAGTCGAGAGAGGTAAGAATGTAGTGGTATCTTGGTGGATAGGGAACTCAGAGAGTCGGTGGTAGAGGTTAGACGAGTGAATGATAGATTGATGATTATTAAGTTGGTAGTTGGAGAGCACACACTGAACGTCGTTAGCGCCTATGTGCCGCATGCGGGCCTAGATGAGGAGGTTAAACAACAGTTCTGGGAGGGGTTAGATGAGATTGTGCGCCAGGTTCCGCCTTCTGAGAAGTTGTTCATAGGAGGGGATTTCAATGGTCATATTGGGGCGACAACAGATGGCTATGGCGAGGTGCATGGAGGCTTTGGTTTTGGGGAGAGGAACATGGGAGGAACCTCGCTGTTGGACTTCGCTAAGGCTTTTAGGCTGGTGATTGCAAACTCTAACTTTTCGAAGAGGAAAGAGAATTTGCTTACTTTTCAAAATGCGGTAGCGAAGACCCAGATTGACTATATCCTCCTCAGGAGGTGTGACAGTGGGTTATGCAAGGACTGCAAGGTGATTCCGAGCGAGTCACTCGTAATGCAACATAGATTGTTGGTGCTAGATGTTGGTATTATGTTTAAAAGGAGGAAAAGGTATGCTCGGGCAAAACCAAGAATCAGGTGGGGAGCTTTGACTAAGGATAAAACCCAAGAGTTGGAGTGTCGGTTGTTGGCTATCGGAGCTTGGAGTAGTAGTGGGGACGCGAACACTATGTGGTCAGCGACATCAGACTGTATAAGGGAATCTGCGAGAGAGGTGGTAGGGGTCTCAACCAGTATTTCTGGCGGGCACAAAGGAGATTGGTGGTAGAATGAAGTGGTCCAAGGCAAAGTGGGAGCGAAGAGGGCAGCATACCAGAAGTTAGTGGAGAGCATAGGTGAGGACGATAGGAGAGCGTGCATGGAGAGATATAAGGTAGCTAGGAAAGAAGCTAAATTATCGGTCACGGAGGCTAAGAATGCGGTTTATGGTCATATGTACGAGGAACTGGGGGGAAAAGGCGGGGAGAAGAGGTTATTCCGGTTGGCCAAATTGAGAGAGAGGAAGGCTCGAGATTTGGACCAAGTGAGATGTATTAAGGACGAAGATGGTAGAGTATTGGTGGAAGATGCCCAGATTAAGAGAAGATGGCAAACTTACTTTCATAAACTTCTGAATGAGAAAGAGGATCGTGATATTGTCCTAGGAGAATTGGAGCATTTCGGAAGCCAACGTGACTTCGGGCCCTGCGGGCGTATCGAGGTCGAGGAGGTCGTGGGGGCTATGCGTAAGATGAGTAGGGGCAGAGCGACTGGGCCGGACGGGATTCCGGTAGAATTTTGGAAGTGTGTAGGGAGAGCCGGTGTGGAGTGGTTGACTAGGTTGTTTAATATTATTTTTAAGGCGAAGAGGATGCCGTATGAGTGGAGGTGGAGTACGGTGGTTCCATTATATAAGAACAAAGGTGATATCCAGAGGTGTAACAATTATAGGGATATCAAATTACTGAGTCATACCATGAAAGTATGGGAGAGGGTGGTTGAAGCAAGAGTGAGGATGACCGTGTCAGTATCTGACAACCAGTTCGGGTTCATGCCGGGTCGTTCCACCACAGAAGCTATACACCTTGTTAGGAGGTTGGTGGAACTGTACAGAGAGAGAAAGAAGGATTTGCACATGGTGTTTATTGACCTAGAGAAAGCATATGACAAGGTTCCTAGAGAAGTTCTCTGGAGATGCTTGGAGGCAAAAGGTATGCCGGTTCCTTATGTTATGGCTATTAAGGACATGTATGATGGGGCTAAGACTCGGGTTAGGATAGTAGGAGGGGACTCTGAGCCTTTTCTGGTTGAAATGGGATTACACCAAGGCTCTGCGCTCAGTCCGTTCTTATTTGCCCTGGTGATGGATGTGATATCAGACCATATTCAAGGGGAGGTGCCATGGTGCATGCTATCCGCCGATGACATAGTTTTGATTGGCGAATCACGAGCCGGTGTTAACGAGAGATTGAAAGTTTGGAGACAGACTCTTGAGTCCAAGGGCTTCAAGCTAAGCAGGATGAAGACGGAATACCTCGAGTGTAAGTTCAGCTCCGGGCCGGAGGAAGTGGACGTGGATGTGAGGCTTGAGTCACAGATTATCCCAAATAGAGGCAGCTTCAAGTACCTTGGGTCGGTTATCTACGGGGGAGGGGAGATCGACGAGGATGTCACACACCATATTGGTGTAGGATGGATGAAGTGGAGGTTAGCATCTAGAGTCTTGTGTGATAAGAGAGTGCCAACGATATTCAAAGGTAAGTTCTATAAAGCGGTGGTTAGACCGACCATGATGTATGGGGCTGAGTGTTGGCCTGTTAAGAACTCACATATCCAAAAGATGAAAGTAGAAGAAATGAGGATGTTGAGGTGGATGTGTGGGCACACTAGAAAGGATAAGATTAGGAATGATGACATTCGGGAGAAGGTGCACGTGGCCCCTATTGATGACAAGACGCGGGAAGCGAGGCTCAGATGATTCGGCCATGTACAGAGGAGAAGCCCAGATGCTCCAGTAAGGAGGTGTGAGAGGCTGGTCGTGGAAGGCACGAGAAGAGGTAGAGGGCGGCCTAAGAAGTATTGGGGAGAGGTGATCAGGTAGGATATGGCGAGGCTTCAAATTTCCGGGGGCATGACACTTGATAGGAAGTTATGGAAGTCGCGTATTTCTGTTGTAGGCTAGGAGGTAGTTGACTCTTGCGTTATTTTGTACCTTTGTGAGCCTAGTTCGGTGGGTTTTGTCTAAGATAGCTAGGGGCAATGTCGTATTTTACTATTTTCTATTTTCGATGCAGGATCCATTTACAATCCATCATTTTTGCTTTGAATTATTATTATTATTTTATTTTATTTTCTTTTTTTCTTTCCAGCTTTCTATGTTCCTTTTACCATATAATTTCCGCGGTAAATCTAATACTCTCTTCTTTTGTATTTTTATTATCTTGAGCCGAGGGTCTTTCGGAAAGAGCCTCTCTTCCGCTTCGGGGTACTGGTAAGGTCTGCGTACACACTACCCTCCCAAGACCCCACTTGTGGGATTTTACTGGGTTGTTGTTGTTGTTGTTGTCTTTGAGCATAGTGCTTATAAGCCTCCAGCTTCATGTTCTTTACATTGCCAATTTGCTATCTACTGAGATAGGGTTCTAGTTATTATTTAATTTACATCTAATAAGAGATAGTAGTTGTCGATTTGTGACTTGTTGGTTAGGTTTTCGGAGATTGCTGGCCTTGTACACAGGAAATAATCATCTCCTTACTATTCTTTCTAGTTTGTTGAACACCATAAGCTATTGTAAATGCTTTAGATTTGAAAAGTCGGGCAACATAATCGAATATGTTGATTTTAGTCCGAGATATCGGTTGTATTTTGTTTGGTCATCAGCACTTAGATAATATGTAATTTATGCTTAGGTATCTGAGATTTTTTCAGGTTATGCAATTGTGAAATGATAAACATCCTAAAATATCTGATATATGATACCTCTGACCTGGATGGTGTCGTTTCTTTTATAAATGACTGACGTTCCTTGTTCCGTATAACTATGTAAGAACATTTCCTTTTTGAATTTTTGTAATGGTGGTAAATAGAAGAAAACAGAATTTGATGTTACGTTCATTTTGAGTAACTCCAGAAGGATACTTCCCTTTGTTTTTGGTTTAGTTTCTGTATTTTTCTCAAGTTTGGAGCACTTATCATTTTAATTCATTTTTATAAAGGTTTCCAATTATATAGGGTTATGCACCATCCCGGAATGCCCCAGAATTAATAGAACCTTTGCTTGATTGTTCCCTCTAGCTACTAAGTTTAAATAGTAAATGTACAAGTGTTAAAACAGGAAAAAAAAATATTCCGACTACCTAATTACAGGAAATAATTATTCTCGCTAGTTCTGATTAGTCCTAATCATTTAACCATAAGAATGACCTTCATGCATGATGTCTTGAATCGTAATATTTTTGCTGTCATTTTCTAGTGTTGGTCATCAAGATGTAAATTTCATTCTAGAAATGACTTTTGGTTTGTGAAATGATATGTTTTAATGGAAAATGCTTCTTTTGGGACTGATTAACGTGTCAAAAAAAAATTGTGAGGATTTATTCTGGACATGAGAATGTTTTATCTCATAATATGTCTTCTTTAACTTGAGAGTACTTTAGAATTCCTGTCCATTGAAAATATAAATATTATTTTCTTCGTAATTGGATTGATCTGCTATTGGAATTATGTTATGCTGATCTTGTGAAGAAACTATGTTATGCTATTGGAATTATGTTATGTTTATGTCCTATGTCCATAATGTGTTCTGTTTTTTTTTAATATGTTATGTAGGATAATTATGGATTACGATGATAAAAGTTGGATGAATCTCCTAAGATGCACGGATGAGTATATACGTGGAGTGAATTCTGAAATTATTTTAAGTATATTCTTTTTTGAGTGAGTGATAATGCCCTTTTTAATAAATATTTTATGATTTTTTTTTATTTCCTTTATAAATTTATTCTGACATGCTTCAATTTTGCAGGATTTGAGACCTGGTAACATTATTTCCTCTTCCGGTTCAGCTGTTCAAGTCTTCAAGTGTGAAACACAGTTGGTAATAACAGTCATAATGATTACACTTAAATTGTAAAGTCTCCAAAAAGATTTAAGATAAGTTGTGGAATTCTGAACAAAACTAAAAACTATGACCAACTATCTATGTAAAATAATTCTATTGCTGAAACAACTCATATGGTCACTTTTTTTTACTGCAAGACGTTGTTTTCTCAATTTCTAATAGTGAATACTCACATATGTGATATACTATTATGTTGTTAGGTCATTTGGAGATTAATTTTTTTCTCCAAAACTATGTTAGTGATTCATTGGCGTAAAGCTTTTTTCAGACTATTTCCAGGCTAAAATGGCAAGATTTTGCCTCTTTTCAATTAAGAATTAATGAAAAATGTGGGTCCATTAAATTTCTTTTACAAGTTTGTTTAATTGAGAAGTTCCTTCCATTCCATCATATTTAACTTTTACTTTGTATTTATTTACAATGAATGGACTTCTGCATAGGGTCGTAATAGCATAAGCAGAAGTTTAGCTAACATAGCTTGTCATATGAGATATGGTCGTTCAAAGTCTCTTCGCTTGTACTGTTGTACATTCTGTAAATTGCTTTTTCCCATTTTCTATATGTTATTTCGAGCTTAAATTTTTCTCATGCTCATAACTCAAGGATATACTTGAAGTTTCTTAGAATAGTTCTCACGATTGTCTTTTGTTGATTCCTGAGTATAACAATGATTGCTTTTAACAACTTGGGGACAAAAGAAACAAACTAGAACCAACACTTACCATCAGGTTGGTCATCAGGATGCTCAACAAGTATTTGCGTTACTATAAGCATTAGTTTGAGCTTTTTCTTTGCTTATTCTGGAACCGTTAACACCACACTTTTCCTCTTCTGCTTCTCTCCCTATATCTCCCTCATCATACGTATCTAGCTCAATAATGACCGGCCCATTTGATTTAGCAACTGGCTGTGAATTAGACGAACTACCGGTGGAGTTAGAATTGTCTCTACCATCTCCTTCTTCCTGAATTGTAAAAGTATTGTTTGTTGTATCTGTATTATTTCTTTATTTGCTTAATATGCATGTATGTCCCATTGTTATTGTTGAAAGACGTTTTATTCCAACCATTTTGCTGATTATGAATCTTATTCAGCATGTCTAATATTCAAATTGCTGGTTTGAAATGTAAGTCGAACAGGATCCTTCAACACGTCTATGTCATATTTCTTGTTGAGCTGCAACAACTAAAAGTTGAAATCTAGGTTGTTTCTGATCAGTTTTTTGCAGCAATTTTGGCAGCAAATCTGCACAAGTGAGCTCCCAAGTTAGCTGTTTTTTGGTTGAAGTGTTCAAGTAAACAGTCGACCATCTACTGGTAGTAACAATCAAGGTCAGTACGTACCAAATATTATACATCTTCTTCTATTTCTTCTTCTTCTTCTCCTCCTTGCTTGGTTGTGATTTTGCTTTGGTTCAAGGCAGAGTGGATATGGTTCCTTGTGTTCCCATTTTAAAAAATTCTTCAAAAAAAAAAGTTTTTCTTTTTCTTGTTATCAGCAGCTACAATTAATATGGTGTTTCCTTAAATAGTTTGGCAATGATAACAAGTTTTGCTTTGGAGCTTCTAATGGTCTTGAGAACAGATTTGTATCCTAATGTATATTTGCCACTCTTCATAACCAGAACCAGCCTGTTGTTACTACTCTCATAAGTCTTCTTGGTTTTCTTTGCTGCAACCATGGTGGATTCTGGTGTGGAATCGGAGCCGGAGAAAATTAGAAGTACAAAGTTTGTACTTTGTATTCTGGGGTTATTGGTGTGAACTGAAAGTGCAGTCAACTAAGTGGATTACCATATGTTTTGATTATATTTTCAACTTAGTTGTTTTGCATCTGATGATTAATTTATTTTGGTGATGGGAAGCAATTAGTTAGTGGGGGTATTTATAATTGAAAATTACTTCACTTTGTGTAATATTGGAAGGAAATTAAAGTGGTGTATCTTAATCTATGAAGAAGAAGAACTAGCTAGCTAGAATATAATTATCCTTCTACTATTAAATAAGAAAAATTAAATCACACACGTAATGAGAATCATTAGTGCTAATCTAGTAGTAAAGCATTTCATATGGAGCTGAAGTGAATCTTTTGGGATCATATGAAAGATATTATTTTTATGAGACATGCACTGCAATTTTGATATTTGACTAGCTATATTTTCAGTTGCTGCGGCAGCCATCTATCTATTCGTTAACTTCCGATGAGTTGATGTTTCGTGCTGGTTTTGTATTTATGTTTGTGATTCTTCTTATGCATTATTCTTTACTTTGCCATCATAGCTTGATAGTTTGAAAGTCTTGGTCCTTGGTAATAATATCAGATTGTTATTGCGTATAGTTTTTTGAGATGAATAAGTTGGATTAATAAAAAAAGAACAAAAACAATTATATGCTTGAGTATTCTTAGACCGAATTCTGTTGAAGGGTAATAACTTTATTTATGCTCTTTTGTAGGTGGAGTTGATCAAGAAATGGATGATGAAGACGATAAAGAATTAGACCTTACTTGAAGTGAATTTTGTATTGCTATAGCTAAATGTTCTAGGAATCTTTTGTTACCAACATTTTTGAAACTTATTTACTCTTTTGAAATGTACTAAACTTACTCATGGGTTAGAATATTTAGCTTTATGGATAATTTTATATTATTAATAGTTTTATTTTATGATGTATTTAAATTTTAGCATTATTATAATTTATTATATGTATAAATATTTATTTATAACAGGTAATACATTTCGGTTTTAACTGTACTGATAAAATAGCCTACAAGAACCGTTGCAATAGGGCACAAATGCTGTTCCAGTAGACAATGTAAACCGTTGCAATAGGTCTCATAAATTGTTCCAAATACAAATACAACCGTTATGATAGCCTAAAGAAACCGTAGCTATATCCAACATAACCGTAGCAATAACTTACATAATTATTGCTTTAAATAAAATAATAACGATTTAAAACCGTTGGATAAACAAGACAGTAATGGTTTTGAATCGTTCCAATTGAAAACAACAACCGTTCCAATAGAGAAAGGGAAAACCGTTGCGATAGAGGTATCTATTGTCACGACGATGCAAACCGTTGCAAAAACTGTTCCGGTATACCTATGGGTACGCCGGCTGATGTGACGGTCTTTTAATCGTTCCAATATCCATATGGCAACGGTTTGGCACTCTGTGGGAACGGTTTTTCAACCGTTCCCGTAGACCAATTTTTCAATAGTGAATATAAACTTTTGGGTTAACGAAAATTGTGAATTTTTGAAGTGTCCGGGCTTTTCACTAAGTAGGCTAACATCGGCAATGGGTCACATGTTACCGGGGCCGGCTTAACCATAAAGCCGCTAAAGTAAGGGCTTGGGGCCCCAACTTTTTGGGGGCTTCATTTTTATATTAAATTTATATTATAAATTATTTAAAAGAAAATCACATACGGCCGATGGAGATCAAATTTGTGGAAGAAAGTGTCTTACTTTTTTTTTATGGAAACCATCCCATAAATTAGGGAATGAAAATAATTTTTAATAGTTTTTTAATCTATGTGAGGACCACTTCTATATTTATATTTTTTTTTTTCTATTCTCCGTAAAATTCTTGTATTTCATATGTTTTGATGTTCATTATAGAAAAATTATTGTTTGCTCACCGAAAAAAGAATCAAAGTTTGTTTTTGGATGTCTTCTTCAAATTTCAAGCATTGCAATAAGATAAAAGCAATTGTTATTTTGAAGCAGTGCAACACTATGCCGATATCGTTCTTCGGCCATCAACTGTTAATCTTGAGCCAGTCGGCCAGGTTTTATTATTCTAACTTTATATTATTATTTTTCATTGAAAATTTGTCATTATTGATATTCTTACTTTCTAAATCCTAAGTATATATTCTTGTTTTAGTTATTATTAGATTTAATTTAATTTAAATATGTCAACTAGAAAATATGAATCTGGTTATACAAAAAAATGAAAAAAAAAATGTTAAAAATTAATTAACTCTCAAAAGGGATCCCTTGATAGTTTTTTAACAAATAATAAAAATCTTGAATCAGAAAATATGGAGGATGTTCTTAAATTGAACAAGTCCATTGATAGAGTTGAGTTAGATGATAAAATATGAACAAGTAAGAATATATATATATATATATATATATATATATATATATATATATATATATATATGACGATTTAAAAAAAAAAATTAGGGCCTCACTATGAAGTTTGGCTTTAGGTCCCCACTCTTGTTGAGCCGCCCCTGCATGTTACTAGATTTCTCAAAAACAATCTTCAATATTTTTCTCATTCATATGTCGCTAAATATGTTACGAGCCTATTCCTTGTCAAAAGAGAAAAAACTACGGAAGAAAATACTTCAAATGAACATCAAAACAATTCCAGATAATAAGTGCTACGGTCTCTGATGAAACTTATTATTCCGGGATAATATAACATAAAGGAGGTGAAATGATAATTTATTGGTCGTCTGAAGCCAATTCTAGATATAGACCGTGTATCCAATCATGTTTTCCCAGTTGCGCGCAAACAACTACAGTTAATAGAGATTGACGTGAATCTGTCTGGTTTTGGGAATGTCATTTTGATAACAACAAATCCAAAAAATATAAAATTGCATGAGGTGACTCTACAAAATGCTCTTTCTTTTAGCTCTTATTAGAATTTCAAAACTACCATTGAAACCAACAAGCATTACCAAATTCTGAATCTTGAAATTTAACACAACTAAGCAAGAGAAGATTCACCCACTTGGGCAGAGAGTAAAAGCAAAAGAAATGAAAAGATAAATGGGCAAAGTACAAGTCCAGAAACAAGATTAAAGTGAGTCTCTTTAATTCACAACTTGCTTTTTATGTAAGTTGTGCCCAAAGGATTCGGCGCAAGCATCAGAACGTTGAATAATTTTTTTTCAATTTTCAAAAACGAGTTCATCTTCAATTTGCATCTATAAGAGGCAATGAAAAATAGTCATCGTTTATCAGCGTATTCTAAATGAAACCAACAGTAGTATGCAAAATGCATGCAACTCTACCCATATGTGATATTGTTTGCAAGGTGTCAAGTATTGTTGTGACAGGGAAAAGCTTAGTTGCTAGAATGATGAACAAGTTAGAGGCGCTAATGAACAGGATGCTAATGATCAAGATGTAGGCGATAATGAACACAATATTGATGAACAAGTTGGAGGCGCTAATGAACAGGATGCCAATGATCAAGATGTAGGCGATAATGAACACAATATTGATCAACAGGATCATGACCAAGAAGCCGATGCAGATCAAGTGGCTGAAGGAATAGGTAATATTGATCTAAATGCAGACATATTGATGAAGTAGCTGAAGGAATAAATAATATTGATCAAGTGACTGAAGTTAGATTACCATATATGCTTGGAAATTGTGGATCTAATGGCTTTTACTTTCATCCTGGAGTTGATTTTATGAGCACATGACACAATCCTCAAACATATACCGATGCATGTACTCTTTGGGACATATACTCAAATATCATGACAACACCGATGCATGGAATCCTTGATGTTAGACAATTCCTCTATCAAGTAAATTACTACCCTTCTAAGGCAAGGATCCCAAGCAATACAAATTTGATTCAGTTATAGGGAAAAAAGATGGAAAGTGAATCGAGGGCAAAAAGATAGTGAACCGAGCAGCTGCTAAGCAATTATCCTTTAGCTTCTATGATTCCCGATAACAGGAAAATATTGTAATCTACGCATGTACATAATATTTGAAACTTTATTTTTGCTTAAATTCACTCGTTTCACTGAAATTCTTTTTTATTCTTTAATGACATAAAGAGAAAAATTCACATGAGCATTACAATATGTTCATCACAGAGTAAAATAGGCTTTTCAATCTACTAACCTGTTAAATGATTCAATCTATTGATCACTTGAAGATGGTGATGAAGGCTGATCAAACACTATATTTGCAAGTTATGCATTTTTACTCCCTAGCTCATCATATTTGCCTCTAGCCCTCCCAAGCGTCCTATTAATATTTCATTTTCTTTTTCAGTAGCATTCAACTTTTCCAACAATGCAGCTTTAGAGGAGTTACCACCTTTCAACTCCCTAGCGGTTATCCCTCCATCAAATCAAACTACATGACTCTTTCGTTGAGGTCCGAAGCACCTTTCTACAACCTCAATATTTGCAAGAGACGATTCAGATTGTACCAATTCTTTGATTGTATTTTGTAGAATGAAAAATAAATTTATTAAAATAATGCAACATAGTAAATAAATAATGTAAATTGAAATTTATAAATAAACATACATATTTCTCATTGGTTTCAGGTTCAACAAGCTTGTTGTTCTTCTTACGAGTCTCAAAAAAGATAGTTGCCACATCTGGTGGATTACCATTTTTACCTCCCTTCATATTTATATAAACAAGTCAAACAAATCTTTGTAACAAAGATGAGGTTTCTTAATAGAATAATTAGATTTACTCACCAATTCATAAATGATCTCCCTAATTGGCTTACTACCCGTACGATGAGGCATACTCAACTAATACCTATTGACCGAGTTTCGTCTCTTGTCTCCAAAATTAACAACGTACGAGCAAAATTTTGGTTAGCAACTTAATATAACACAATATTAATAAATAGATATGAAACCATACCTTAAATTTTTCAGTTAAAAAATGCTCCTTGACCAGCCATTCCCAATCACTCTTGTCTACCCCTTTTGGCACAGCTTTTAGAGCATAACGGAATGACATAGACTTAATATTCTTGTGCATCAATCCTCTCCAATTACTCTATAACTTTCTCGTATGCTTCAAGACATGATCTCGTTGATCATTTATGTCATCACTGTCAAAATTTGTCCTGCAATATTTCACAAGTATAGTGCAATTTATAGTTTGCACTATATAGAGACTGTTATGCCAAAATGTAATGTTGGATAACATGGGAATGAAGTTTCCTGAGGCACTTTTCTGGTGTTTTTAAGTAACTTCAGCCATATGTACATGAGCTTCAGATAGAAAAAGCTGAAATCATGCAAAAATGACTAAACTGCATAGGCTGAAGTGCTGAAAAAAAGAGTTGAACTGCAGCCACATGAAACTTCAGACATAATATTTGAAGTTAGGCTTTGTCAAAACAAGCAGAAATGGAGAGATATTGGATCAAAACCAATATTTAATCAAAACCAGGAGGCACAATATTTTCTCCAATTTTGAGTCCTGCAACAATTTTATATCTATTCGTTCCTCTCACTTTTTTTACCTTTTCAGATTCGCATAGCCCTGCAAATTTCAATTTAACTAAAATATAAAAATAGTTCTTATAAAAAAATAAAAATATTATAGCTAGAGATATTAAAATACTTATTTCATTTCTCTGAGTGTTTATCATCTCTTCTTTATGAGGAAAGGAAGTATCACCTTCCAATATTTGATCAAAACCAGGAAGCGAACATTTTCTCCAACTTTGTGTCCCGCAACAATTTTACACCTATTCGTTCCTCTCACTTTTTTTACCTTTTCAGATTCACATAGCCCTGCAAATTCCAATTTAAGTCAAAGATAAAAATCGTTCTTATACAATAAAAATAAATAAAAAATTTATAGCTAGAGATAATAAAATACTTATTTTATTTCTCTGAGTGATCATCATCTCTTCTTCTTCATGAGGAAAGGAAGTATCACCCTCCAATATTTGATCCAAATTAGGAGGTTCGAGACCATCATTGTGAGTTAACTTATTCAGATCATAAGCTAATACATTAAAAGCTTTACTTTTGCCAATCAAACCTCGTTGTTCAGCATTTACTCTTACAAAACCCAATGCTCTGAATCTCTTCCCTCGTCCCCTTGCCAAGGTACCAGGTGGAACATACACATGCTTAACAGTATTCGAACTTGATTCCATTTTAGACTTCTGATACATTGATGGATTCATATCAACCTAGCACAAAAATATTGAGTAACAGATGTATATCATGTCAGTTTTATCATATATGAACATATCCCCTATTTGGAAACAATTTTCCTTTATGCAATGATTTATATCCACACAAAGTATATGTGCATCATTTTACACCACAAATTCAAAAGTCTTCTTTTTTCCTAAACTCCGTGTACAGTTAAATAGATTCACACAAATTAAAACGGAGTGAGTATTTTAGTTAATTCATCAAGTACTACCAATATTATTTTCCCAATTATTTAATTCAAACTAATACAACTCATTTTTCTTCCTCTTGATATATATAATTAGCTAATGTCTTCCTACCAACATTTTGAAAAGGAGTCAAGAATTTTGGCCTTCCAATATTGCTGCCGAAGCTAAATTAAACTAACTCTCTTTCACACAACATCTTGCAGTTTTCTGATGTATGGCAATAAATATGTCATCTTCTGCTTCGTTTTATTTTTTCCTTTGCTAAGTTCTGATGGTTTCTCTTTTTATACAACTTGACAAATTGTGTTGAAAATGGCTTTTCTTCTCCCCCTATACTAAATATGCATAATTACAACCGTGACTAGTCACTGTTAAGATATTTAACTTCATTGTTCTGAAACATTAGCCCATTGTATATAATTACTTTTCCATGAAAACCATACAATTATTTTCCAGACACTTCAAGAACAACAGAATTTCATTTAGAAGATAATCTACAAAATAATATCAATATGGCAAATAATTTTTTCGAGAAGGCAGCTTTTCATGCCAGGACTGAAATTGCATTCGATACCAGCGGTTCTGCAGAATAACCTAACAATAGACTACTACTCGTCAATCAACTTGTACACAAATCATTCTGTAGAAATTGGAATCAAACAGTACAATTTTGACAGCATTACGAACATATATCTGCTCCTCATCTTCTCTCTATATGATCTTTTAGTCTAAATTTCCCTGAAAACTGACAATTATCTCAATAGCATCCTATCAGAGACTAGTCATCCCTTCTTCTAGTTCAAATGCCTTTTTCTAGCGAAATTATTAACCAATTCACATAAAAAGGTACAATTTTGAACCTTATCTTGATGAGAAAAAACTCGAAGATGTTTCACTGAAATTAACTTCGTAGTTGCAGGTTTTTTCCTTCCTTCGCTGTTGTCAATGGGCTTTTTTTTCCTTTCCGAGTAAGCGTTCAAAACAGAGTCTTTTTTAGAGAAGCGTTAGGGCTTTTTTCTTCCTTTTTTTGGGTGGGAGGTGGGGGACTCGGGGAGATAGAAAAATAGTAGTTGCAGGTTTTTGTCAGTGGGGTTTTTTGTGCTGAGTATCTAAGCGTTAGAGTCCTTGTCGTTAGTGTTTTTTTTAGGGGTGTATAGGGGACGTGGGGGATTTGGGGAGATGAAAAAATTAAGAGGGAAAAGTTGGTGCCACATTTTCATTAATTTTTTAACTTTAACGGTCGAATATTATCCCTTCTATAATATTGATCTGAAAATTAGTTTTAAAGATTGGAAAAAAATTTGTTTGCTATAAGTACGCTTATGGCGACCGGATTTATGTTCCTTCGTTAAGAAATGAACGTTAAAAATTAAATTTCTTGTACTGGGTGGTGTGTAGTTACTATTGGGGGATAAGAGACTAGGGTTGATCTAATGATACTTTGTATGGTTGATTTTTGATGTGATATTGTGTATGGATTTGCTGTCTCCATGTCATGCTACTCTGGATTGTCACGTTAAGACCGTGACGTTAGCAATGTCGGGGTTGCCATAGATTGAGTGATGAGGTTCTTTAGACTATGTTCCCAGTGGAGTGATTTCATAATTGAAGGCCTAGCGGATGGTTGGGAAGGGTTGCCTTTCTTGTTTGGCCTTTGTGAGGGATGTCAGCACAGAGACCCCTACTATTGATTATGTTCCGCTGGTGTGAGATTTTCCGGATGTGTTTCTTGCAGACCTGTCGAGCATGTCGTCGGACAAGGATATTGATTCGGTATTGATCTAGTGTAGGTCACTCAGCCCATTTCTATTCCACCATATCATATGGCACCGCCAGAGTTGAAGGAATTGAAAGAGCAGCTTCAGGAACTCCTTGATAATGGTTTTATTGGTCTTAGTGTACCACTTTGGGGTGTACCAGTTCTATTTGTGAAGAAGAAGGATGGCACTATGAGAATGTGCATTGATTATCTATTTGTAAAGAAGAAGGTAGTTGAACAAAGTCACAATCAAGAACAAGTATCCTTTGCCTCTTATTGATGATCTATTTGACCACCTTCAGGGAGCGAGGGTGTTTTCCAAGATTGATTTGAGGTCAGGGTATCACCAGTTGAAGATTAGGGACTCGGACATTCTTATGACAACTTTTAAGACCCGATATGGTCATTATGAGTTCCTTGTTATGTCATTTTGGTTGACCCACACCAACAACGTTCAAGCGTTTGATGAACAAGTCTTGACTCGTTCGTTATTGTGTTCATTGATGATATCCCGGGGTACGCTCGTAGCCATGAGGAGCACGACTAACATTTGAGGTTTGTATTGAAACCATTGAAGGAGGAGAAAGTTTAAGCCAAGTTATCCAAGTGTGAGTTTTTGCTCATTTCAGTGGCGTTATTGGGGCACGTGGTGTCCAGTGAGGGCATTCAGGTAGATCCGAAGAAGATAGAGGTAGGAGACTTGGTCAGACTATCCTCATCTAAAGAGATTTGGAGCTTGATTTATTTGGCTAGTTATTACCACCGGTTCGTTTAGAGTTTCTCGAATATTGCATTGCCCTTAACAAAATTGACCCAAAAGAGTGCTCCTTTCAGGTGGTCGGATGAGTGTGAGGCGAGCTTTTAGAAGCTCAGGACTGCCCTGGCCACAACTCCAGTTCTAGTTCTACCAACAACTTCTGGTTCTTATACCGTATATTGTGATGTTTCTTGGATCGGTATTGGGTGTATTTTGATGCATGAGGGTAGAGTGATTGCTTATGATTCGCGTCAGTTGAATCCCCATGAGAAGAACTACCCCTTTCATGAGTTGGAGTTGGTTGCCATTGTTCACGCATTGAAGATTTCGAGGCACTATCTCTATGGTGAGTCTTGTGAGGTATTTACTGATCATCGTAGCTTCCAGCACTTGTTCAAGCAGAAGTATCTCAATTTGAGGTAGCAGAGATGGTTTGAGCTGCTTAAAGACTATGATATTACCATTTTATACCACCCGGGAAAGGCCATGCCTTGAGTAGGAAGGCCGTGAGTATGGGCAGTCTTGCATTCCTTCATATTGGTAAGACACCCCTTTCATTTGATGTTCAGGCCTTGGTCAATCGGTTCGTGAGATTGGATATTCAGAGCCCAATTAGGTTCTAGCTTGTGTAGTTTCTTGATTTTCCTTGTTTGATAGCCATCATAGAGCATCAGTATAATGATCCTGATTTACTTGTCCTCAAGGATAGGGTTTAGTATGGCGATACTATAGATGTGACTATTGGTGATGATGAGGTATTGAGGATGTAGGGCCGGATATGTATGCCTAATATAGATGGGCTACGGGAGTTGATTTTTGAGGAGGCCCACAACTCGTGGTATTCCATTCATCCAGGTGATGCAAAGATATAGTGGGTCTTATAGCTCGGTGTCTCAACTGTCACCAAGTAAAATATGAGAATTAGAGACCAAGTGGCTTGCTTTGGAGGTTAGATATCCTGGAGTGGAAGTGGGAGTGGATCACCATGGATTTCGTAGTTGGGCTCCCATGAACTTCGAGGAAGTTTGACATTATTTGGGTAATTGTGGATTGGCTGACCAATTCCACGCACTTCATTCATGTGAGTACTACTTATTCTTAAGATCTATTGTCTGAGATTTACATCAGAGAGATTGTTCGCCTTCATGGGGTGCCAGTTTCCATCATTTCAGATAGAGGCATGGAGTTTACATCGCAAGTTTGGAGAGCCGTGCAGTAAGAATTTTGCACTCAGGCTGAGTTGAGCACAAAATTACACTCTTATATGGACGGACAGTTCGAGCACACCATTCGGATATTTAAGGACATGCTACACGTTTGTGTCATTTATTTTGGTGGTTCATGGAACCAGTTTCTGCCGCTCGCGGAGTTTGCTTACAATAATTGTTATCAGTCGAGCATTCACATGGTTCCATATGAGGCTTTATATAGGAGGTGATGTTGATCGCCCGGTTGGATGGTTTGTGCCGGGTGAGGCTAAGCTTTTGGGTATAGACTTGGTTCAGGATGCATTGGAGAAGGTGCAATTTATTCAGGAGCGGCTTCGCACAGCGCAGTCAAGACAGAAAAGTTATGCTGAAAGGAAGGTCCACACTGTGTCTTGCATAGATATGAGTTTGCTGAAGGTTTCACCCAGGAAGGGTGTTATAGGATTTTTGAAGAAGGGAAATTAGAGCCCTCAATTTATTGGGCCGTTTGAGGTGCTTCGGAGGATTGGGGAGGTGGCCTATGAGCTTGTGTTGCCACCTAGCTAATCGAGTATGCATCCAGTGCTTCATGTTTCCATGCTTCAGAAGTATATCAGTGATCCGTCTTATATTTATGATTTCAGCACGGTTAAGTTGGATGGTGATTTGACTTATGATGTGCAGCCGGTTGCTATTTTGGAGCTTCAGGTTCGGAAGTTGAGGTCAAAGGATATAGCTTCAGTGAAAGTGCAGCGGAGAGGTTGGCCTATGGAGGAGGCTACTTGGGAGACTGCGCGGGAGATGCGAAGCAGATACCCACCCCTATTTGAGGCTTAAGGTATATTTCTAGACCCATTCGAGCACAAAAGTTTGTTTAAGAAGGGAAAGATGTAACGACTAGGCCAGTCGTTTTGAGAGTTATAGCCTTGTTCCCCCATTTCCTTCTTCTTTTGTGTTCTACAGTTGTATTATGAATTTCTGAGTTAGTTGGTTCGGTTCTGGAGTGATTTTGAAGTGAATTGAGATACTGAGTCTCTTAATTAGAAGTTTAAGTTGGAAGTTGGCCGGATGTTGACTTATGTGTAAACCTAGGATTTGAATTTTGATGGTTCACTTAGCTCGGTTAGGTTATTTTGGACTTAAGAGCGCGTCCGGAATGTGATTTGGAGGTTCGTAGTACAATTATGCTTCAATTGGCTAGAGTTGGAATTTTTGAGAATTTGACAGACAATGGAAATTTTGATATCAGGGTTGAATTTGACTTCCAAAAGTTGGAGTAGGGTCATGGTGTATTTAATGACATGTGTGCAAAATTGAAGGTCACTCTGACGTGATTTTATAGTTTTTGGCATTGTTTGAAGAATTTGGAAATTTCAAAGTTCATTAGGATTGAATCTGGGTGCAATTTGTGTTTTTGATGTTGTTGGAGGTGATTTGAGGATTCGACTAAGTTCGTATGATGTTATGGGACGTATTGGGATGTTTGGTTGAGGTCCCAAGGGCCTAGAGTGAGTTTCGGGTGGTTATCGGATAATTTTTAACTTTGGTGAGATAGCTGATATCTGCTGCATTTTTCTAGTTTCCTCGTATGCATTCGCGAGAGAGGTGCTTCGTATTCGTGAAGAGTGTTCTGAATTGGTGAGATTTTGTTCTACGCGTTCATAAAGGAGAGGACACAAACGAGAAGGCTAAGGAAGTGTGTGCATCGCGAACGTGTGAGTGGTGTCGCGTTCGCGAAGGGGAGTCAGGCAGCTGGGGACCCCAGATCTTTTGTTCTACGCATTCGCGAATGTCTGAGTTTGCAAATCTTCGTGTTCGGGAACGTAGGTCGCATTCGCGATGAGTTAAGTTGAGAGGCAGTCTGAGTTGGTCTATGCGACGCGAGACGAAGGTCGCGTTCGCAAAGTAGGAAATCTGGGCAGACAGTATTAATTTCAAAAATGAGTGTTTAAGACTATTTTTTATATTTTAAGCTAGAGATCACGGATTTTGGTGATTCTTGAAAGGATTTTCGCGGAGTTGATTGGGTTAATTGTTTATTACTTGGTTTTGGTTAAATCCCATGATTTTAACTTTCATTTTATCATATAATTTCTAATTTGGGGTGAAAATTTGGGGAAGAAGATAAGTGTTCTTGAGTTAGATTTTTGATGTTTTGAATCGGATTTTCTTATCGAATTGGAGTAAATTTTGTATGGTAAGACTCGTGAGTGAATTAGCTTTCAGGTTTTGTGACTTTTGTCGGATTTTGAAACGTGGTCTCGGGGGCCGTTTGAGCCAATTTTGGGTGTTTTGGTCTAATTTAGTAGTTTTCTTACGGAATTGATCCCTTTAGCCTATATTAGTTGTATTGTACTGCTTGTGGCTAGATTCAGGACATTCGGAGGCTGACTCTCGAGGTAAGGGCATTTTTGGAGTTTAGTTTTTCTCGGGCTGAGGTAAGTAACAGTTATAAATCTGGTCCTCAGGGTATGAAACCCCGAATTTTGGTATTGTGTGACTATTTTTGAGGTGACGCACATGCTAGGTGACGGGCATGTGGGAGTGCACTGAAGGGAATGTGACTTTGTCCATCCCGTGAGACTTTAAAGTCGAATAACTTACTATTAAATAAACGTTTTAATGGAAATTTAACTACAATTCATGTTAGAAGTCATCCTTAGGCCTTATGACATCACTATTGGGACCCGTTGAGCTTGTGTACTTGTTGAATTAACTGCTAGTTGCTGTTTTGTTCTCAGTCATGGTAGTACTTGCGTAGCATACTTCCGTCTCTTCTTGTTTATTGCCCATACATGTTATTATCTCTGTTTGGGCTGATTTATATGATTTCTGAGAGCCCGAGGGATTTGAGAGGTTAGTGACCGAGATAGGGCCTGAGTGCCGAGCCGCTAGCTATGTGAGCGTATATGGATCGGGTTACACGCCGCAATATATATATATATATATATATATATATATTAGATCGTGTTGCACGCCACAACGTGCCTTAGGTCTATTTATCTATATTGGATCGGGTTGCACGCCGCAACGAGCCTTATTGTTGTTTATATATCGGATTGGGCTGCACGCTGCAACGATATACCGCTTTTGCTGAAGGTGCCCTCCGAAGTCTATACACCCCTAGTGAGCGCTGTCACACCTCCTTTTTACGCGCCTACCCTGAGGGTAATGCATAAGGGAGTTTTTTCCAATTTAAGTGACAAAATTCAAAATGGGATTATTTATTTATTTCAGAGTCGCCACTTGGGAAAGG
>MU698656.1:15317-31463 GCA_026770625.1 Nicotiana glauca | reverse complement strand
GGGTCGGAATGGAATTCTGAGAGTTGTAGTAGCTCCGTTAGGTGATTTTGGATATGCGTGCAAAGTTTCAGGTCATTCGGAGGTGTTTAAGTCGGGTTTTTGATCGAATGTGCAATTCGGAAGTTTTTAAGAAACTTAGGCTTTGATTTGATGAAAATCGAGAATTTTGATGTTAACGATGGCGTTTTGATGATTCGAGCAGGTTTGAATAAGGGAATAGATCATGTTGGTGCTTTTGGTTGAGGTCTCAGGGGTCTCGGGTGAATTCGGGTGGTTGAACGAGAGAATTTGAAGTTGGAAGTTTTGCTGGTTTTGGTTGCAGCAGGTATTTCCGCATATTTTTATATATGTTTCCGCTAATTGGTATTATTAAACCATGTTGCACTACAATTGCGTTAAATAATTATTTTTAAAGGATGGATTGGTTTGATTGGCTGGCCTTGTCTCAACGAGAGGTGCCATCACGATCAGGTTTGGGATTTGGGTCGTGACAACTATGCTGGAACTCCCATAAATTTTACGGGAGTTCAAGCGTAATTATGTTGGAACTCCCGCAAATTTTACGGGAGTTCCGGCAAGTATAATTGTCCAGTATAATATACTGGAGTTTGGAGCACTGGTGCTCCAGTCTCCCGTAAATTTTATAGGAGTTAGCAAAGTATACCGGTCCAGCATAATATGCTGGAGTTCGTACACAAATGCACCAGAACTCCCGTATATTATACTGGACCGGTCTCTGTTGCAGCAAAATAGTGGCTATTTTTCATTGACCAGTGTGAAAACTGTCTATACCATGATATTTTAACGGTCGTCTTATGGGCCGGTTCTAGTAACCGTTAGGACCGTGACCGTTTGGCCTGCCAAAGGACCGGGACAAGATCGGTTCCTTGGCTGGCCAAACGGGCCCAACGGTAATTTTTGTTTAAAAAAATAGCCGTTTGGCTATTTAAAAAAAGAGCCGTTGGCTATTTAGAAAATTTAATTTCCCAACTTTATTTTAACCCCAAACATTTTATATTTATACCTTTTCCCTATTTTCAACTATAAATACCCCTTCATTCTTTTATTTTTCTTTCAAAATCAACATCAATCTATCACAATCTCTCTCTAATTTTCTTCTATACTTGCTACTATTGCTTATTTTATTCTAAAAATAAGTTAAAAAAATGCTGAGGTTGTTACAATTTGTGAAAAAATTGTGAAGTTGGTGAATTGAAGTCTTCAAGTCTTCAACGATAATCAATTTTCAACAAGTTATTCGTCAATTCGGTAAACTCGTTCTAACTCTTAAGACTTAATATTATATAGTATTGTTTATTTTATTTATTTGTTATTACTTGATTAATTAAGATGTCTTCTTTAAAAAATACTTTTGGTAAAAATAAGAATAAGGGAAAATTCAAGAATGGATAATCTAATGGTATTGTTGTTTCTCCTCCCCTGCCCCCGGTTCCCCGAACCAAACCCCATATCTGTCCTACACCTGTTATTCTTGATACCGATAATGGTTTATTATAATTTGCCGAGAATCAATTTTGCCATAATATTGCACCCGGTGAACAATTAGACCATGAATTAATGAATGTTATTTATTCTAATAATTTTAATACTATTGCCGAGAAAATGATGATGAGAAGATTGATCTTGATGAAACTCAATTGGATGATGATACACCCACTAGTCTTGCTCCCGATGTTAATCCAACTAGTTATATATACAAAAATTAGACGGATTTTATATACCTTTTCGGCTACCAAATGTAAATAGTTTCTGGAGCGGGCTAAAAATGATAATGCCCGTGCATGTGCAAGTTAATTGTAAAAAAAAAAAAAAAAAAAAAAACCTTTTCACTATAAGTAACTTCACAAATATAAGTTCAAGATATGTCATATAATATGGTTAGCTGCAAAATGTCACTATTGATGGGAGACAGTATGTACGTAATTTAAATTCATTAAAGCATTTAGGCCACATTTTTTTTTTTTGGGTTGAAATTTAGGCCACATTTGGTTACATGTAAAGTAAAAATAATCATGGTATAGAAATTCATATGATTTTAATAAAGCACTCGGGATGCATACAAAATCCTGCACCACTAGTTAGTCTCTATATAACTTTATATGATGTTGGTTTCAGGTATTAAACTCTGCATATGTTATGTGGACTTTAATATCGGTAATTAAATATTGTATAACAAACACAAGTATAAGTTATAGGAGAATTCATGTATTATTTTATACATATTTAAAGTGGCATAAATAATACGTGGATATAAAACAATAATAGTATAATACTCGTACAACAGGAAATCCCTAAATAACAAATCCATCCATAATTTATGTAAAAATAGCATGAGTTAGCTAGTTTTTGGACTGATAAATGAAAAATAGACAGCAGTTGTGAAGACATTAAAAAATAGTTATTATTTTGCTGAAACACGGAAAGTTTCAGCATAATATGCAGGATTATGGAGCTCCTGCGGGTAAATTTCTAATATATTATCTTGGAGCTCTAGCACAGAAAAAGTTCCAGCATAATATGTGAGATTATGGAGTTCCCGCATATAAACTTCCAGTATATAATGATAGAACTCCAACACATTATAAAATTCCAGCATATTATGCTGGTAGCTCATATGTAAAAGAATTCAAACACCAGCATATTACGCTGGAATATTTCTGAATTTTTAATAGTATTTTTTTTCAGATTTTATTTTTACATAAGAAGTGGCAAAATTTCGATTACTTTTGAAACTGTGACTATTTTCAATTACCCAATTGTAAAATATAGCGTTCCCCTCCCCCCCTCCCAAATAATTTATGCACCACATAAAGATTTTCTTATTACTTATTCTATGCGTAAAAGTATCCCCGTATTATTTATTCTACACATTGCAATCCACCTATGACTTATTCTTCGTAAAACTATCTATGCATTGCAATCCTTGTATAGCCAAAAATGAACCAAACGATCCCTTACTGTAATGAAAACGAAAATCTATGGGTGTGTTTGGTATGGAGAAAGAGATTTTCCGTAAAATATGTTTTATTTTCCCCACGTTTGATTGGCGTAAATATCTTAAAAAATAACTTCCTTATGAACTCATTTTCTTCCGATTAGAAGAAAATATTTTCCCTAACAAGAAAAGAGAAAATATTTTTCAAAACTCTTTTTTAACTTTTCCCACCTTATTCTCCATCCCCACAACCTCCACCAACACACCCCTACACCCCCACCCCACCGCCACCCACCCTTGCCCCATCTCCATCCTCACCCCATAAAAAAAATATTTTTCGAAATTTTTTTTTCTACTCTTTGACCAAACACTAGAAAATATTTTTGGGAATTTTTTTTGCACTCACCAACTAAACAAGGAAAAATAAGTAATAAAATCACTCATTTTCCGTAAAATATTTTCTAGGAAAATATTTTTTCTTCGTACCAAACACACTCTACATCTCTTAAATTATATCAAGATAATTCTAGAGGAGAAATTCAAAAATAGCCTGATTTACAAGTGGTCATTCAAAAATAGCCACAATTTCAAAAGTAATCGAAATTTAGCCATTTTTAATGTAAAGATAAATTTGAACGAAAACACTGCTCAACAACATAAGTATACTCGAACTCCAGCATAATATACTGGAGTTCTAGTATAATATACCGGTCCAGTATAATATGCTGGAAGTTCATATACAGGTGCTCCATTCTCCAGTATATTATGCTGGAACTTTCCGCATGTTGGAGTTCCAACATAATATGTTGGAAATTCAGGTGCACCGATCTCCAGTATATTATGCTGGACCGGTCCCTGTTACAGCAAAATAATGGCTATTTTCAGTGACTATGCAAATATTGGCTATTTTTGAATGGCCGGTACGAAAAATGGCTAGCCCGTACTATTTTAACTACTTCCACCTTCTTCTTCTTCTATTTTTGTTGTTATTGTTGTAGATATACATCAATGTTGCGCATGCCATGTACATTATATGAATATGAATTGTCAGTCATTCTTTATGATTTGAACATTTTGAAATAGTTCACATATTTTGGACCAGTTAAACTTTCACTACTCGACATTTACTAAATTGCTCACTCACTCATGAAATCCTAAGCTATTTTAACAAAGTGATATTTTTATGATAGAACATTATATAACATTAAGCACTGACAATGCATCTCTAAGCACAAAGATATCTTTTTCATTGACTACATCAACATAGTGAGAATTTTTTAATATTTAGAAGACCCCATCACTGTCAAAAAACCAATGCAAATGACGATATTGAATCAAGGGGCGGAATTCCACTAACTAGGGGTTAGGGTCCTGTATATTTAACATTTGGTATCAGAGCAATTCTTTTTTCTTGAGAGTTATTCAAATTTACAATTAAATTTTGATGTAAATCAATATTAGAAAAATATTTTTCTAATAATTTCGTAAATTTAAATGTTATTTCTGGTGTTTCGAATAATGAAAATAAATTTATTGTACAAATATGTTGAATTAGATCGAAACAACCCAACAATATGTTGAATTCAACTATGGGCAAACAATAAAAAAAATAAAAAAGAAAAGAAAAGAGAAAAGGTTATGCTTAAAAAGAGAGAATAGTATGATAAAGTGAAAAAATACTCTCAATTTTGATTTGATTAAATTATGGGTATTAGAAGAGGGTTATGGTTAGAAAGAGAGGATATTTGTCACGATCCAAACTTCGGTCGTGATGGCGCCCAACACATTGTTAGGCAAGCCCGACCTTTAGAACATTCTCATCCCAAGTTACAAAGCTCCTTATAAGTTATTTAATTTAAAATATCAATTAAGCAAAATCTCAATCTGTGATAGTAATAAAAACTGTGCGGAGACCACAATAATATCAAATGGCCCATATCAGATCTGGCGTCACGAGTCAGAGCCTCTAGATACAACTGAGCAACATCCTATACATATGAAAGTCTAGGTGCGGAAGTAAAAGAAAAGACAAGAGAAGAAATCGGGTCCTGCGGACGCCGGTAGCTACCTCGATGACTCCGACAACTGAACTAGGCAGCAGCAATAACCTCAGCTATACCTCCGGGATCCCTATATCTGCACACAAGGTGCAGTGAGTAAAGTGAGTACTCTAACTCAGTGAGTAATAGCAATAAATAACAACTGAAAGTAAGAAATCCTGTAAGAGCACTACACAGTTCTATAACCAACAGTAAGGACATTAAAGATCAGCTAATCAGGGAAAACTGGTAAAAATCTCCTACAGTCCGACAACTTACCAATACTACTACAGCACGCAGCCCGATCCATACGTAATACTGCTGCGGCGTGCAGCCCGATCCAATTATAGTATATACTGCTGCGGTGCGCAGCCCGATCCAATAATAATAGTCGATTGCGCTCACTAGAGTGTGTGCAGACTCCGGAGGGGCTCCTACAGCCCAAGCGCTATAATACTGCGGCGTGCAGTCCAATCCACGTAATATATCACTGCGGCATGCAATCCGATCCATATAATATACTACTGCGGCGTGCAGTCCGATCCATATAATATACTACTGCGGCGTGCAGTCCGATCCATATATGTATATGTATATACTGTTGCGGCGTGTAGCCCGATCTGATGTATATCAAATACCCTCACTATGGGGTCCTTAACCCCTCTCAGTCAATATAGACTTGGCCTCTCGGACCCACTCAGCTAAGACGGGGTTTTCAACCCTAGGTATTCCTCGTTTAGAGTGCAAATTGCTAAGACCGATTCATATTATATTTTACAGTTAAGGATATGACAAAGAGTATGTTTTCAACAGGTAAAGTGAGGTCAATTAGCTCAACATGCTCCCTAAGGGTTTTACAGATCGGCACAAGGCCCCAAACGTGGCAACTAGACCAAAATATACGGATATAAGCGCAGTCTCAGTCAAAAGTAAAGTAGAGTCATCAATCGGAATGGACCGAGTCCAAACCCCTAGCAGTAACATTACCACGCTCATCATACGGCGCGTATCTCATTTCAACATAGCACTACATAGTGCAAATACGGGGTCTCAAACCCTCAGTACATCATTCATAACCACTACTCACCTCAAGCCGGCCGAAATCCTAGTTCGCCTTGTGCTTCCCTCGCAAATCGACCTCCTAGAGTGTAAAATCTGACCAAAACCACAAGGAATACGTTAAATAAGCTAATGGAACATAACCCAACTGAAAGAACTCAAAAAACACCCAAAAATACAAAGTTGGAAAAACCCGAGCCCCGGGCCCACTTCTCAAAAAATTATAAAATTTACATCACCGGATTCCTCGTCTCGCCACGAGTCCGTACATATAAAATTTATCAAAATCGGAGTCCAAATGCTCCCTCAAATCCCAATTTCTCATTTAAAAACCCAAGCCTTAGTTCTTAAATTTTCACCCACTTTTCCAAGAATTAAAGGTAGATTCTTTGATAAAATAGCATTTCTAGGTCACGAGACTTACCCCCAATCGATTCCCCGTCAAAAATCTCTTCAATCTCGACCAAAAAGCTCTTGAAGTGGTTCAAAAATGGAGGAAATATGAAATGGGTCGCGGATGAAATGTAACATAAAACCCTCGGTCGCCCAGCTTTTTCTTCTATGCGAACGCGAGGGTCCTCTCGCGTTCGCGAGGAACAAAAACTCCACATACCACTTTAACCCTACGCAAACGCATACAACGAGTCGTGAACGCGATGCTCCAACTTTCACCACTACGCGAATGCGTCCAAACCATTGCGGACGCGATGAGTAAACCAAGCTGGCCCCTGATTTCTTCTACGCGAACACGTGGTACCCACCCGCGAACGCGATAGATAGCCATCCACACAGGCCTACGCGAACGCGTCCCATGCCACGCGAAGGCCAAGAACCCATACTTACGCGAACGCGACAAGGCCTATGCGTACGCGAAGGCTAAAAATAGCCTGCAACTGCTGTTGCATTTTCTGCAACATTCCAAGCCAATTTTCTTCCGTTTGATCACCCGGAATTACCCCGAGGCCCCCGGGACCTCAACCAAAAATACCAACCTACCCCAAAACATCACACAAACTTTCTCCAATCATCAAAACACGTCAAACAACACAAAAATCATCAATTCACCATGAATTCAAGCCTAAGTTTATCAAATTCTTCCGAAACTCACATTCGATCAAAAACCCAACTAAACGATATTCGAATGACCTGAAATTTTGCACACATATCCAAATTCACCTAACGGAGCTACAACAACTCTCGAAATTTCATTCCGACCCTCAGATCAAAATCTCACCTATCAACCGGAATCCGTCAAAATTCAAACTTCGCCAATTCAAGCCTAATTCTACACCGGACCTCCAAATTCAATTCCGATCGCGCTTCAAAGTTACAAATCATCCCCCGAAGCTAACCGAACCACCAAAATTTACATCCGAGCCCTCTAACTACATAGTCAACTTTCGGTTGACTTTTCTAAGACAAGGTTTTTTCTAAGAGGCTAAGTGTCTCATTTCCAACTAAAACCAACTCAATTCCACCCGATCGACTCGAATACTGATATTGAAACATAAAGCAATACAATATGGGAAAAACGGGGCAGTAACTCACGTGACGACGGGCCGGGTCGTCACAATATTATTATGAAGTGAAAAGACTCTTCATTTTGATTGGATTAAATTATAGGTACAAGCAGACAAACAATTCAATGCTTTTGATACAGATGTCATTTTCTTGAATGTAGAGAAAGTTATTGGCAACTTTATTAATGACCTATCTTATTTACTTTATTTGTTTATTTGATTGATTTTTTGTTATATATATCTTTTTTGATTTTTCATTCAATTTTTGGTTCTCACATAGCAGCCGGATTTAATTCACATTCCATTGAAAAATCTCTCATGAAAAGATAAAGTGTTTCCTAACAAAGGAAACTTTATATCCAGATCTTGAATCCAAGTAATAAATGTTTTCATAATGACTAATAAACTCCCTTCCTCTAATAGAATAAAGGAATTGTCCTTCATCAATTGGTTAAGAGCGAAGAATTGTGTTACTTGTTGGTCCCCTATAAGAGATGACTGAGGTTGTGATTTTTTCATATCCGTGCATCCTAAAACACGTAGTGCATAGAGCATACTTTGTCAATAATCTAAATCAAGCACGTTGTGTCATTATACTGTACTTGTAATATAATTCTGAAAATGTAAATGAATATAAACCGAAATGACAAAAAACCAATTCAAGCCCACTGAATTTGCAGTGTTTCCTTAAGGAATTTAATCCCCTTCTAGTACTCAAGGTTATGGATTATTTCCTTCCAGGATAGAACAAATTACACACCGGTGTAGTAGTACTTCAAACCCTAGTGTTTCAGCAAACACAAAGTTCGGTAGCAAATTACACTTACTTTTACTTTGTTTGATGCTAAAAGTATGCAGAAGAAGGAGAGAAAACTAAGAAAATCATAGTGAAATTCTGAGCAGAGTAGTGTTGTATTTATAGCCAAAGTTGGGCTGAAATCTGAAGAGGTGCAACTTTTCAGAATGGTTGTTTATGCAAAACGGCCACAACATAAATGTCATTACATAAATGGCCATTTACTCAACAATAAAGAGGGAAAATAAAGAGGAAAAATTGAAGAGGGTAATTACTTTTCTGTTACCAAAATAAAAAAATGGATTGAATTTAATATTACTATTCTGTTATTAAAATAAATATTTCAAAACATTTCTATTAAAATTTTACTATTAACAAATAAATTTGGTCCAAAAAGTTAATCAATCGATTGATCATTTGACCAAATCCAAATCCAAATCTGAATCCGAAGCCGAAGCCGTAGTCGAGCCGAGCGAGCGACGACGACGATGATGGCGCGAGGTTTGCCTTCTTCTCAACTCTTTAAGAGCTAGAAGAAGAGCAATTGCTTATATACCTATAAAAAACCTCTTCCTCTTCCAATATGGGACAATGTCCATTTACCAAGGGGGAAACTTAAAATTTCACTCAAAAATTTTATTTTCCTCCATTTCCCATTTACCCTATTTTAAGTATTTAATATATTAATTAAATACATTAAAAAAATCCAACAATCACCCGCATGAACGGGGAATGACTATATCATGGAAGTATGCATGAAAAACTGTGTGATTCGCAAGTAAGGATTAATTTATGACGACCCAAAGGGTCTTCACCTGTTTTCTCTCTTTTTCGCGCTTTCGAGGCCTTGAAAACCTCACTTTTAGTCACCTTGATTTGCGTGCGCAGTCCAGGCGCATAGCCGGAAAGCTTATATATGAGTTCTGTGTGAAAAATGGTGAATTTTGATATTTATATGCATAATTTTGACTTCGATCAATATTTTGGGTAAACAGACCCGGACCCGTGATTCGACAGTCCCGTAGGGTCGGTAAAAAAATATGGGACTTGGGCGTGTGCCCGGAATCGAATTCTGAGGTCCCAAGCCCGAGAAATGAATTTTTGTGTGAAATTATTTTTTGAAATTAATTAAGGAAATTGGAAACGAAATCTGATCAGAAGGATGGTATCAGGCTCGTATTTTGGTTCCGACGCCCGGTACAAGTCTTAAATATAATTTAAGCACTATTTGTAAAGTTTGATTGAAAACGGACATCATTTGACGTGTTTCGGACTTAAAAATGGAAAATTTGTGTTTGATGATAAAGTTGGAAGAAATCATGTGTTTTGAGGCTTGATTCTATATATATGATGTTATTTTAGCGATTTGATCACACGAGCAAGTCCGTAGGATATTTTTGAGGTTGTGTGTACGTTTGGGTTGGAGCCCCGAGGGCTCGTGTGAGTTTTGGATAGGTGTCGAGTTGCATTTTAAACTTTGGAAACTGCAGATTTTGCTTCAGGTGCTTCAAACCTGCAGGCTTCGCAATTGCGAAGCCTGGTTCGCAAATGCGAAGAAATCCCAGGTCTCCCAGTCTCGCAATTGCGAGATTTCCTTTGCAAATGCGAAGTCCCCTTTATTTCCCAGTGTTCACAAATGCGAAACCTGCCCTTTTAGCCTGAGTTCGCAAATGCGAACTAGAACCTTGCATTTCCCAAGCCTGATTGCGAACCCAGGTTCGCATTTCCCACATTTGCAATCTGCATTTTTCATACTTAGATGATTTTAAGCCTCATTTTTCATATTTCTCAAACCCAAACACCCATTGGCGATTTTTCAAGAATTCTTCCTTCTCCAATCCATTTGTAAGTTGACTTTCACTTAATTTCTTCAATCTTTAACATCATTTATCATGTTTTCATCTTAAAATCAAGGTTTTTCATGAGTGAAAGTGGGGATTTTTGGTAGAACCTAGGTTTTCTTAAAATTGGGGGTTTGGACCTCAATTTGAGGTCCGATTTCAAAACAAATCATAGATATGAACTCGTGGGGGAATGGGTAATCGGATTTTGGTTCGAACCTCGGGTTTTGACCACGTGGGCCCGGGGGCATTTTGGAAATTTTCTAGTAAACCTTTGGGAAATTCATTTTCATGCATTCAAATTGATTCAATTAGCATTTGTTGATACATTCAAGTAATTTGTGACTAGATTCGAGCGGTTTTGTGGTGAATTCGAAGGGTAAAGCTAGACTAGAGGCTTGAGTTGAGTTTGGAGCATTTGAGGTAAGTGTTTGATCTAACTTTGGCTTGAGGGACTAGGATTAGGGTGTTGTTTGCTAATTGCTAAATGTTGAGTACGGTGTATAGGCATGGTGACGAGTATCTATACACCGGTGTCTAGCATGACCGTGGGTCCTTGTTTGTTCTTATTTTGATATTGTTATGACTCTACCATGTTAATTGATGAATCCTATGAAATGTGAAGAGTATGAGGATTGAGTGTGAGTTGTAAATTCTTTGGAGCTTTGGCTCGAACAATAAAAAGACTGTTGGGTAAGAAATGAAGGAAATAGGAAGTATTATGATTAATCCCTTGCTGGGATTGTTTAAGTATATTGATTATTCTCCCTTGCCGGGATTTAGCTGTTAATTGTGTAATTCCCTTACGGGATATTTCTTATTATTTGTTTATCCCCTCGCCCCATTTGGTTGTGATTGCTGTTTGGGTGAGGAAGTGTGATAATGCACGAAGGGTCATTCCGTGTTATATTTTGATTATAATGCACGAAGGGTCATTCCGTGCTATGTTTTGATTATATTTGCATGAAGGGTCATTCCGTGCCATGTTTTGATTATATTTGCACGAAGGGTCATTACTTGCCATGTTTTGATTAATTATGCACGAAGGGACATTCTGTGCTCTGATTTGAATATAATTGCACGAATGATCATTCCGTGCCATGATATGAGAGTTATGTGATGGAAAGCACGAAGGGTGATGCCGTGCACTTTATTTAATTGCTTTCGGTGAGAATTAGAGTAAAATCACGAAGGTTGATGCCTTGCAACTGTTGATTTTCCTGCTCTCATTAATTATTATTATTGCCCTATTTCTTACTTAAATTGTTGACTTTATATCCGGACTGTACTCCCCTATAGTATGTTTCCCTCCCTCTTAACTGTTTAATTTATGTATCATTTCCTTCTATTGCATATATATATACATTGAACTGCACAGGTTGATTTGGTAGTCCTATCTAGCCTTGTCACTACTTCGCCGGGGTTAGGCCAGGCACTTACCAGCACATGGGGTCGGTTGTGCTGATGCTATACTTCTGTGCTCTTTTGCACAGATATCGGTACTGGAGCAGCTTTTGGACTACATCAGTAGTTGATTGGGAGCTGTCTTTAGTCCAGGGACTTTCGAGGTAGCCTAACTGGCGTTCGCAGGTCGAAGTCCCTTTCCATGTTTTAAGTTTGTTTTCATTGTACCGAGACAAACATTTATGTATTTATTTTCAGACTTGTTTGTAGCACTCTTTAGTAGTTCGTGAGATAGTGACACCAGTTTTGGGTAGAGAAATATTAAACTTTCGCATTTTGGGTTTTTAATTATTTATGTTTTAGAGACTTCCGTTTTTTGTTAAATGACTTGTTAATATTATTATTGTTGGGTCGTTATCAGAAAATGTTTAAATGCTTGGCTTGCCTAGCTCCGACAATAGGCGCCATCACGACTCCCGATGGGGAGAAATCCGGGTCGTGACAAGTTGGTATCAGAGCTCTAGGTTACATATGTCTCACTACTCATGGACAAACTTGGTAGAGTCTGAGGGATCGGTACGGAGACGTCTGTATTTATCCCCAGAGGCTACGGAGTTAGGAAAAGTTTCACTTTTGTTCTTTCTTGTCGTGCGATTATGTTTCTCAAATACTGATTGTCTTTCCACTCTGTTCTTTCACAGATGGCGAGAACACGTGCTTCCTCTTCTACCGCGCAGCAACCCGAGCCCCCAGCAGCAGCTCCTGCGAGGGGCAGAGGCCGAGATCGTGCCAGAGGCTGAGGCAAGGGCAGAGCTCAGCCCCGGGCAGCAGTCCCAGAGGTGGAGCCTCATATTGACTATGATGAGGAGGTTCCAGTCCCAGCAGCTCCGGTGGGCCCAGCTCAGATCCCAGGAGGGGTCATGGTGACCCCAGATCTTCAGGACGCTTTAGTCAAATTGGCAGGCTTTATGGAGAGAGTCACTAGAGCGGGTTTACTTCTAGTAGCACCAGCCACTTCTCAGGCTGGAGGAGGAGTTCAGACTCCTGCTACACGTACTCCGGAGCAGGTAGCTCCCCAGGCTCATGTCCCAGTGGTTCAGCCAGTTGTGGCAGCTCAGCCAGGTATTGCAGCCCAGACCGGCGATGGAGCGGCGATGTCTTCGGATGCTTTGTGGAGACTTGATAGGTTCTCCAAGCTCTTCACCACCACATTCAGCGGTGCTTCATCAGAGGATCCACAGGATTTCTTATTTATCTTCCACGAGATCCTTAGGACTATGGGTATTGCGGAGACCAATGGGGTCGACTTCGCCACCTTTCGGTTTGCAGGATCCGCCAAGACTTGGTGGAGGGAATATTGTTTATCTAGACCAGCAAGGTCGCCAGCATTGACATGGGATCAGTTCGCAGAGTTATTTTTGGAGAAGTTTCTTCCAGTTACTCAGCGGGAGGCACTTCGCAGGCAGTTTGAGGCTTTGAGCGTCTCCAGCAGGGCTCCATGACAGTCACCTAGTATGAGACGCGATTCATTGATTTGGCACGCCATGCTATTGTTATACTCCCCACAGAGCGAGAGAGGGTGCGGAGGTTTATTGATGGATTGATTCAGCCGATCCGTCTCCAGATGGCTATGGGGGCTGGTAGTGAGATTTCTTTTCAAGAGGCGGCCAATGCGCCCCGCAGAGTTGAGAAGGCCCTTGCACGAGGAGGTGGTCATGTGTCGGATAAGAGGACTCGTCATTCTGGTAGGTTCAGTGGTAGCTCATCTGGAGGTAGGGATTCTTATGGTAGAGGCCATTATCGAGGCCCTTTCAGTCAGCACTCCAGGTTTCTCATGGTACTCCAAGCGGTGGTAGTTCTCAGCAGCATTCTGATCAGCAGCCCATCAGTGCACCTCCACTTTAGAGCTTCCGGGGAGGACATTCAGGTCGATAGGGCCAGCAGTCTCAGCAACCGAGGGCTTGTTATGGTTTTGGTGACCCCGGTCACATTGTCAAATTTTGCCCTCGAGCCTCGGGTAGCTCTCAGCAGCAGGGTCCTCGCCCCATGATTCAGGCACCAGGTGATCCACAGCTCGCCCAGCCAGCTAGAGGCGGGGGTAGGGATCATAGAGGTGCAGGTAGAAACTGTAGAGTGGAGCTCAGACCAGCAGATGTAGAGGTCAGCCAGTAGCCGATAGTCCCAGAGACATGTTTTAGGGAGGTGGGGCCCAGCCCCGGTGTTATGCTTTGCCAGTCAGTCCAGAGGCGGAGTCTTCAAATGATGTTATTACAGGTACTATTCTGGTCTATGATAGGGATGCTTCAGTGCTATTTGACCCTGGGTCTACATATTCATATGTGTCGTCTTATTTTGCATCTTACCTGGCTATGCCTAGTGATACTTTGGGTATCCCTGTTTATGTATCTACACCGGTAGGTGATTCTATAGTGGTCGATCGAGTTCATCGTTCCTGTGTAGTAGTGTTTGAGGGTCTTGAGACCCGTGTTGATTTATTGCTTTAGACATGGTGGATTTCGATGTTATATTAGGGATGGATTGGTTGTCCCCATATCATGCTATCTTGGATTATCACACCAAGACCGTGACCTTGGCTTTACTAGATTTGCCCCCGATTGGAGTGGAGAGGGACCCCAGGACATGTCACCCGCAGTGTTATTTCATATGTAAAGGCTCGACGCATGGTCGAGAAAGGGTGTTTAGCTTATCTGGCGTATGTTCGCAATTCCAGCACAGTGGTTCCTTCTATTGACTCTGTTCCTATTGTTCAGGAGTTCCCCGAGGTTTTCCCTTCAGACCTGCCGGGTATGCCACCCGACAGAGATATGGATTTCTGTATTGATCTGGCCCCAGGGACGCAACCCATTTCCATTCTGCCGTATCGCATGGCCCCGTCAGAGTTGAAAGAGTTAAAGGACCAGTTGCAAGACTTTCTAGAGAAGGGTTTTATCAGACCTAATGTTTCTCCTTGGGGTGCGCCGGTGTTATTTGTTAAGAAAAAGGATGGATCGATGAGGATGTGCATTGATTACCGTAAATTGAACAAAGTGACGATTAAGAACAAGTATCCACTGTTGAGGATTGATGATTTGTTTGACCAGCTTGAGGGTGTGAAGGTGTTTTCAAAGATAGATTTGAGATCTGGCTACCATCAGCTAAGGATTAGGGCGTCTGATGTCCCTAAGACAGCATTCCGTACTCGGTACGGGCATTATGAGTTTCTGGTCATGTCATTTGGGTTGACCAATGCCCCAGCAGCATTTATGGAGTTGATGAACCGAGTGTTCAGACCTTACTTGGACTTGTTCGTGATAGTCTTTATTGATGATATTCTGGTGTACTCCCGCAGCCAGGAGGAGCACGAGTAGCACCTCAAAGTGGTTCTTCAGACTCTGAAGGATAGCCAGTTATATGCTAAGTTCTCGAAGTGCGAGTTCTGGTTGAGTTCGGTTGTATTTCTGGGTCATGTCATATCAGCAGAGGGTATTCAGGTGGACCTGAAGAAGATTGAGGCAGTCAAGAACTGGCCTCGACCAGCATCAGCTACTGAGATTCAGAGTTTCTTAGGGTTAGCAGGTTATTACCGTCGGTTCGTGGAGGGATTTTCATCCATAACAGCCCCGATGACCAGATTGACCCAGAAGGGTGCCCAGTTCAGATGGTCATATGAGTGTGAGGAGAGCTTTTAGAAGCTCAAGAAAGCTCTGACTACGGTACCGATATTGGTTTTGCCCACAGGCTCAAGACCCCATACAGTTTATTGTGATGCTTCCTGTATTGGACTTGGTGCGATATTGATGCAGGATGGCAGAGTCATTGCGTATGATTCGAGGCAATTGAAGATCCAAGAGAAGAATTATCTGGTTCATAATCTAGAGTTGGCAGCCATTGTTCATGCTTTGAAGATTTGGAGGCATTACTTATATGGTGTGACATGTGAGGTGTACACTGATCACAAGAGTCTGCAATACTTGTTCAAGCAGAAGGAGTTGAACTTGAGGCAGCGGAGGTGGTTGGAGCTATTGCAGGATTATGATGTTACTATTTTGTACCACCCGGGGAGAGCCAATATGGTGGCCGATGCATTGAGTAGGAAGTCCGCCAGCATGGGTAGTCTTGCTTATGTTCCGGTCAGCCAGAGACCGCTTGCTTTGGATATTCAGGCCTTGGCCAATCGGTTTGTGAGGTTGGACATTTCTGAGCCTAGCCGAGTTTTAGCTTGCACTGTCGCTCGTTCTTCATTATTGGAGCGTATCCGTGATCGGCAGTTTGATGATCCTCATTTATGTGTCCTGAGAGACACTGTGCAGCGTGGAGGTGCCACGAAGGTGACTTTAGATGCGGATGGTGTTTTGAGGTTGCAGGGGCGAGTATGTGTTCCCAATGTCGATGGGATTCGAGAGTTGATCTTAGCGGAGGCCCATAGTTCTCGGTATTCTATTCACCCGGGCACCGCGAAGATGTACCAGGAATTGCGGCAGCATTATTGGTAGAGTAGGATAAAGAAAGATATTGTTGCATATGTGACTCG
>MU698652.1:0-16158 GCA_026770625.1 Nicotiana glauca | reverse complement strand
TAGCGTTCAAGGTGGATCCGGGATCTAATGCTAACTTCTTATCAGTAAATGTTGAGTTTGAAAGTGGAGATGGTGATCTTAATTTAGTGGAGCTTGTGCCAGCAAGATCTACACAGTCGATAACTATGAATCATGTATTTGGGGCAACATGGAGTACTAATATTAACCCTTCAGCACAGCCTGCTCCATATTCTATTAGGCTCACGAGTGAGTTCAATAAGAAACTTACTGCTCCTAATGTCATTCCTGTTGGCTGGAAACCTGGACAAACCTACAATTCCAATGTCAATTTTTGATAGTATTCTTCAGCACAAACACAAAAATAATGAATAAAATTAGCATCACAAAAATGACTTTGAAATGTTCTCCTTTTAGGAATTTAATAAAATTATTTATCTTTCAAATTTTATTATTCAAAAATCTTTTTCTTCGATGCTGTCCTCTTATTGTATGATCCTCACAAGCAATGGAAAAATAAAGGGGGAAGTACACGAACAATCATTCTTAGGTATGCTATTTCAGGATTAGCCATTACTATTTTGTCCTGAAATTTTGAACTAAAAATCATAAATTTAGGACAATTCAGTATATTTATTGATAAGTTATATGCATTTGTATTTTGATAATTTAGCAAACTTCATATGAGAACAAGATAAGGAAAAGTTCTAAAGGGGAATATCACTATTCTGCAGGGGGAACAATACGGGAGATATGGTTTTCTAAGGGAAAATAGGGACCAAATGTAATCAGTTCCCTTGGTCGTCATATTGAAAAATTGAGATGACCTAATAGGTCATCACTCGTTTTGAAACTAAATTATGTTTCGAGGCCTTAAAAACCTCTTTTGTCCTCCCTCGATTTGCGTGTATATTCCGGGCGCATTTTCGGAAAGTTTTTATGTGAAAACTAAGTAAAATAAGGATATTGGCTTTAAAATTGAATAGAGTTGACTTGGTTCAACATTCTTGGTAAACGGTCCCGGACTCGTGATCAGACGGTCTCGTAGGATCCGTAGTAAAATATGGGACTTGGGCGTATGCCCAAAATCATATTCCGAGGTCCCAAGCCCGAGAAATAAACTTTTAAATAAAATTATTTTCTGGAAAATATAAAGGTTTTTAGAACTGAATTGGATTTTTGGACTCCCACGGACTCAGAGGAAGTTCGGCGTAGTATGGGTTATTGTTGATAGGCTGACCAAGTCAGCGCATTTCATTCTTGTGGCGATTTCTTATTCTTCTGAGAGGTTAGCTGAGATCCATATTCGGGAGATTGTTCGTCTTCATGCTGTGCTCGTGTCTATCATTTTTGACGAGGTACGCAATTTAACTCACATTTTTGGAGGCCATTTCAGCGAGAGTTGGGCACATGGGTTGAGTTGAGCACATCATTTCATCCTCAGACGAATAGGCAGTCCTAACGTACTATTCAAATTTTGGAGAATATGCTACGGGCTTGTGTTATTGACTTTGGAGACACATGGGATCAGTTCTTGCCTTTATCGGAGTTTTCCTACAATAGAAGCTATCAGTCGAGCATTTAGATGGCTCCTTATGAGGCTTTATATGGTAGGCAGTTTTGGTCGCCGGTTAGATGGTTTCAGTGGGGAGAGGCTCGATTATTGGGTACAAATCTAACAGGATGCCTTGGACAAGGTCAGAATTATTTAAGATAGGCTTCGTACAGCTCAGTCCATGCAAAAGAGTTATGCCGACCGTAAGGTTCGTGATATGACATTCATGGTCGGCGAGCAGGTGATGCTTCGCCTAGATTCATTACCCCGTTTGATATTCTTGATCAAGTGGGAGAGGTGGCTTATAGACTTGTATTGCTGCCGAGTTTAACAACCGTGCATCCAGTGTTTCATGTGTCCATGCTTCCGAAGTATCACGATGATCCATCTCACATGTTATACTTCAGCACTATCCAGTTGGACAAGGACTTGTCTGATGAGGAGGAGTCAGTAGCTATTCTAGACCGGCATGTTCATTAATTGAGATCGAAGAAGTTCCCTTCAGTTCATGTTCAGTGGAGAGGTCAGCCTGCCGAGGTAGTGACCTGGTAGTTCGAGTCCGATATGCGGAGCCGATATCCGCATCTTTTCTCCGACTCAAGTACTTCTTTCTTATGTCCGTTCGAGGACGAACGGTTATTTTAGAGGTGGAGGATGTGATGACCCAAAAGGTCATCACTCATTTTGCAAGTAAATTCTATGTTTTGAGGCCTTAAAAATCTCTTTTATCCCACCTCAATTTGCGTGCGTAGTCCGGGTGTGTTTTCGGAAAGCATTTATGTGAAAACTAAGTGAAATAAGGAAATTGACTTTTAAAATTGAATAGAGTTGACATTGGTCAACATTCTTGATAAACGAATCCTGACCCGTGATCTGACGCTCTCGTGGGGTCCGTAGTAAATTATGAGACATGGGCGTATGCCCGAAATCGAATTCCGAGGTCCCAAGCCCGAGAAATTAATTTTTAAAGCAAATTATTTTCTGGAAAATATAAAGGTTTTTAGAAGTGAATTGATACATTTTCATGATGGTATCGGGCCCGTATCTTGGTTCCGGGGCCCAGTAAAAGTTTGAAATAATGATTAAGTTGAGTAAGTAAAATTTGATAAAGATCGGGATTGGTTTGGATAAAACTGACCTGTAGCTGAGAAAATAGTAATTTTGATGTTCTTGAGTAATTTCATGAATTTGAGGTGTAATTTATAGATATTGATATTATTTTGATGATTTGATCGCACGAGCAAGTCCATATGATATTTTGGACTTGCGTTTTGGATAGGCCACAGAGTGAAATTGGACTTAGGAGAATTTCTGGTGTGTTGCAGATGTGTAGCAGGCCTCTGATCTCGCATTTATGAGATCAAGCATTGCAATTGCGATGCAAGTAGGGTCCACAACTACGAGAATTTTGTCGCAAATGCGAAGAACCCAAGGCCAGCATTGTCTTGCAAATGCGAGGTACAGTTTGCAAATGCGAAGTCCTCAGCATATGCCAGAAATCGCAAATGCGACAATTCCTTCGCAAATGCAAAGGAAGCAGGAGTCGCAAATGCGAAGATGATCGGATTTTTTCATGGTCGCAAATGCAACATATTCTTCGCATTTACAAAGGTGGCAAGTTTTGAAGGGGTTTGCAATTATGAACCCTGGTCGCAATTGCGACATCTGAGACCATTTAATTTGGACTTAGACATATTTTTCTTCATTTTTCATACCTTCTCAAAACCTACACTCTTTTGGGCGATTTTCTAAAGAAAAGTTCTTCTCCAAATCAACTGTAAGTCATTTCTAACTTGTTTTGTTTAATCTACAATATCTTTTCACATGATTTCAATCCAAAATCAAGGTTTTAATTGGGGAAATTGGGTGTTTTGGGTGGAACTTAGGATTTTCAAATTTAGGGGATTTATTCCTCTATTTGAGGTCCAATTTGAAAACAAATTATATATTTGGGTTCGTGGGTGAATGGGTAATCGGGTTTTGGTTCGAACCTCGAATTTTGATCACGTGGGTCCGGGGTCAATTTTTGACTTTTTGGGAAAATCTTTAAAAAACCTATTTTCATGCATTAGAATTGATTCATTTAGAATTTATTGAGATCGTTAAGTAAATTTTGGCTACATACAAGCGAATTGAAAGTGAAATCGAGAGGTAAAGTGGCAGCTGAGGCTTGAATTGTGTTCGTGGCATTGAGGTAAGTGTTTGGTCTAACCTTACTTTGAGAGATTAGGAGTGATGCCTTATTTGCTACGTGTTAATTGTTGAGTATGACGTATAGTCATGGTGACGAGTATCTATACTTCGGTGTCAAACATGCCGTGAGTCTTATACTATGATGAATCTGACTCCATTTCATATTGTTCATGCTTTATATGATGATTTCTATTGTTGAAAAAGGCTTGTGGAAGTATTATTGGTAATTGAACATTGTAGAATGTTGGCTCATGTCGTGAATTGAGTTGTGGAAGTATTTTTGGTAATTGAACATTGTAGAGCATTGGCCCAAGATGTGAATTGAGTTGTGGAAGTATTATTGGTAATTGAACATTGTAGAGCATTAGGTCAAGTTGTGAATTGAGTAGAGAAGTAATTGTGGAAAAGAGAAAAGGTTTACGAAATCGTCTCCCTTGTCGGGTTGTTATTACTTTTGATATTATCTCCCTTGACGGGATGTTATTGTTTTTGATATTGTTTTCCTTGCCAGCATATTGTTGTTATGCTATTGTTCCCTTACCGAGATTCTATTGTGATTTTATTGATTCCCTTGCTCGTATAGCTTTGTAATTGTTGTTTTGGGTAAGGAAGAGTATAAAAGCACGAAGGGTGATGCCGTGCATGATATTTGTGAGAGAGTGTTAATGCACGAAGGGTGATGCTGTGCCAATTTTGTGAGGTTAAAGCACGAAGGGTGATGCCGTGTCGTACGATGTACAATGCCGTTCCATGATATGAGTGATAACTCATGAAGGATAATTCCGTGCCATGATTCTATGAGGTTAAAGCACGAAGGGTGATGCCGTACCGATTATATTGATTCTTATGGTGAGGATGAGAGTAAAAGCACGAAGGGTGATGCCGTTCACTTGTCTTTGAATTCCTAATTCTTACTGATAATTGAGTTTTGGTGTTCTTTACATTTATTTATTGCTTTTCTATTGTTACTTGATTTCCCCGCAGCATGTTTTCCCCCTACTATCTTAACGGGGTGGGAAGGGTAGATATGAATATGATGACCACGTGATAATGTCACGTGTAACCCCTCATTGAGGAGTGATTACCAGACATTGTGTGGGGTGATCCATATTTTTAATAAACTTAGGACCCCTTCCTCTATTCTTTATTTTTAGCATTTTAATTCCTTATTTAAAAAATCAGCTCTTTGATTGTTCTTTCAAATTCGTTTACTTTCAAACCATTATGTATTGAAATCCCCTCTTATTTGAGCCTTATATGCTTATATGTTAATTGCACCCAAATTCACAACAACTATCTGGCCGGGAACCACACTAGTGGATTCTGAGGGGTGCCTAACACCCTCCCCTTAGAATAATTTCAAGCTCTTACCCTATCTCTGGTTATTCAAATCGAACTCCATTGGTGTCCTAATGCACCTTAATCAATAGGTTGCGACTCTTCAAATGCAAATCCAGTTCCAAAAGGAACGAGTTGTCTCCCCAAATGTCATAAACCCGATTTCGCGAAAAAAGGGGGCGCAACAGCATGTCAACTCTGCTGGGGAATAATTAGGCTTTTACCATTTCAGACTATTATTGTGAATTTATGCTCCTTTATGTGAAATTACTTGTTTAAGCATTCAATTCCCTTTTTAATTGTGCAACTAACTTGTCTTTTGTTTCTTTCCTTTTCTACTTTCCCTTACTACTGCCTTAAATTATAAAAACTGTTATATTTACTGCTTTCTTAACATGTTAATACGTGACAACATTCTTTTAATTATTGCATCATCATGCTCAACATCATATTCCACTTGTGCCAAACAAATACCATAGCAATGCTTATAATGAGTGGTTGCGCTCTTCCAATATTATTACCCCCCAAAATCTAGAAAAGACATATTTGCGGTAAAACCAGTCGATCAACAGTGTAGTTGACGGTTCCATGCCTTTCTCCCTTGAGTTGTCCGCTCAAGGGTACCAGTCTAAAATCCCATAAAAATCTTACTCTATTTAAATTGTGCATGCATCATAGTCCAACCTAGTCAAGTCAGTTATGTTGTCCGCATAATGACTCTTTAAGATAGCCTTGTCAAAAGTCCACTGGGTTTCCCTAAATCCAAACGGACACTACCACGTTTTGTGCATTTATTTGAAGAACTAAATGCTTTATGTCAATTGTTGATAGTCGAGTCTGGTGGGGGTAACGGCCTAACCTTATTTGTTTTGTAGAAATATGAGGTACGAAGTCCCTAGATTCGGCATGGTCACCAACATCCACCCAAAACTGCTAAACTGGTGGAAAGATCTTCACTCTGGTGATCAAACTCTTGTTCGGAAATATTTGGGAAACCTACCTTCTCTCCTGGAAATCCAACCGAACAACAAGATAATAGAAGCTGCTACTTTGTTTTAGGATTGTGAGAGGTCCATATTCCACTTCGGGGACATTGAAATGACACCCTTGCTAGAAGAGATAAGAGGATTGGCCGGTATAGCGTGGGAGACTCCAGGTTTGTTAATGCCCGAGAACCGCAAGGGTAGAGGCTTCCTCAAAATGATGGGTTTGAAGAAGAATCTAGAACTGACATGTTTGAAAGAATCCTACATCCCTTTCGATTATTTGTACGAGAGGTACGGTCACAGCAAATCCTACCATACCTACCCTGACGAGTTTGCCATCACATCATTGGGGCATATTCATCGAAGGGTTTTTGTATTCATGTTTTGTTTCATGAGATTGATCGTGTTTCCAATGAAGAAAGAAAGAATCCACACCAGACTAGTTATGGTAACTAAGACCTTAATAGAAGGAATTGGTGGGCAACCATTCAGCATTGTGCTCATGATCATTGTGAAAATATACCGAGCCCTAAAGAAGTGTCAACATGGAGCCAAACACTTCGAAGGCTGCAATTTGCTACTTCGACTTTGGCTCGTGGAGCACCTCCAAAAGGGTGAACACCGACAAGCGATTCAGCGAAGGTACAGGGATGATCATATTGCTTTCCATCATCCAATTGAATGAATTACATGCCCAATATGTTTTCCCAACCGGAGAATGCCAGAGAATGGGTCAAGCTCTTCGAAAATCTGATTGAGGACAAAGTACAATGGATGTTCGAGTGGTTTCTGACTGAGGAGTTCATCGCCCAATCCAGGGATGCACCTTTCCTGATATTGATCAGTCATATAGGAACATACCCTTACGTCCCTCTCCAGGTTATGAGGCAAGCTAGTAGGAAGCAGGTTGTACACAGGGTCAACAAGATGAGTCACTTCCGGGCTGACTTCTAGGATGATGATAGTCCTTACAAGTGCCAAGCTCAGCATATGTGGCACTACAAGATTATCATGGGGAGAGATACCATCGAGCCATACAAATACTATGCTGGCTGTGCTCCCTACTATTCAGGCTGGTTGGAGGATAATCATAATGGTCTAGGCCAACCTGGGTTTGTTCTAGGTCACAGGATCATAGATGAAAAGGTCGAGGCACAGGTCAAATACAATCAACTGCGCCCGGTAATGCAAAAGCGAGCACCGTGAGATACAAGAAGCCAATCAAAAGTTAATTGAGGAATGGAAGGATATGGCTATAGGTGCCAACAAACGACTGGGTTATTTGGAGCGAGGCATAGTGGAGTTGGAGAAGAAATTTCTCAAGAGGGTCGAAGATTGCCAAAATGCTGAAGGAAATGAGAGGGCGGACACCTAGCCAAAGCCTACCTATTGCTGGGACTTCGCGAGTTGGGAAAGCTGTTCGATGGAGCCAGGGATGCCAAATCTAGCGAAGGTCCTTCTGGGACCAAATAGGTTGGAGTTTTCTTCTTTTTATGAAATATAATAAGGCCAATGGCCACTAGCAACTTTTATTTCCTGTTATTTAGTGTCGATTTGGGATTCGTCCATTTTTTATCAATAGAATGAGGCATTTAGCATTCCAAGTTATCCAAATCAACTTGTCGCTAGGCCTACCTAGGGGACAAAGAGGTCCCCAAATTAGGACACACTTTACATTCCCGCGCTATGTGTTTAAATACTGCAATATTTTTATAATCCTCACTAACTTGCTACCTTTTTTGATTTTTACTTTTTATTTATTTCCCCCTCCCCAAAGGTTAGTTCGTGCACTCTGGCAACATCATCTTATTCCACAAGATCGAGGGCCCTCCACCCACTCCTCCTCCTATTCCTATAAAAAAACAAGAACAAAGGGGAGATGGAAGATTTGAACAACGCCAGAAAGGAAAACTCAACTGAACGGGTAGAGGTCACTCACGGTCATGATACTTAGGTTTCCAAAAAAAAAAAATGCATCCCAACTCGAACAAAAGCTACTGAAATTCCAAGAAGAACTTGATCAGGTTCAGAATCAGGCAAATCTGTCATTTTCTCTCACTACTCGAGATATCAATTTCCCAAATGCTCAGAACCCTACACCTCCAAAGAACATCCCAAAACAACAAAACCATCCCGCTCCTTACCACCACTACAACACCCACCATATTTCAAACAATACTCCATTACTCATCCTTGAGCACCTAAACTCCACAAATGACCACTTCCACACCCATCATAATAACCCCATCTATGTGAAGACTATGCCACACTCCACCCAACCCATATCAAGCACACCTGTGTCTGATTACAAAGACTTGCTCATCAAAAACTTGGACGAAGAACTTAAGAAATTGACTAGCTGAATTCAAGACATTGAAGGAAGTAAGGGAATTGAAGGGTTGAACTACGAAGATCATTGCATACAGCCCGCTGTCGAACTGCCCGAAGGGTACAAACCTCCTAATTTTGAGATGTTTGATGGTACATGTGACACAAAGATCCATTTGAGAACGTACTGTGACAAGCTGGTCGGAGTAGGAAGGGACGAGAAAATCCGCATAAAGCTTTTCATGAGGAGCTTTAAAGGAGATGCTTTGTCTTGGTACATTAGCCAAGATCCAAAGAAGTGGTCGAACTGGGTAAATATGGCGTCCAAATTTATGGACAGGTTCAGGTTCAACATAGAGAATGCGCCAGGCATATTCTACTTCGAGAATCTAAAGAAAAATCCTACAAAAACATTTCGCAAGTATGCTACTCGCTGGAGGTCCGAAGCCGCTAAGGTTAGACCTGCCTTAGAGGAAAAATAAATGAACAAATTCTTTGTCCAGGCTCAAGACCCACAATATTATGAAAGGCTGATGATGGTTGAGGGCTACAAATTTTTTGACATTATCAAACTGGGAGAAAGGATCGAAGAGGGAATCAAAAACGGTATGGTTACGAACTTCGAGGCCTTGTAAGATACAAATAAGGCCTTACAGTCAGGAGGTGTGTCCAAGGAAAGGGACATATGAGCCGTAATGGTGGCACAGAGACCCAAATCTCTCATCAAATACCAAGCCTGCCAAATGCCTCCACTCACATATCAGCTTACTCCAAACTACCAAGCACCCTCACCCTCTTACCAAATTCCACCACCCACTTATCAATCACCTCCCACATATCAGCCTACTTTACGCAAATATTCCCAACCCGCACATGTTTACCAAGCTTACAATACTCAACCATCCTGCTATCAATCCCCTCCTACACGCAAAAACTTCCCTAGACCTCGACCAAACTTTGACCGAAGGCCTCCGAAACAATTATGACTATTGCTGAACCTATTGACCAGCTATATGAAAGACTCAAAGCTATTGGTTATGTCACCCCTATACCTACTGCAACTCCTGAGAACCCTTCTTCATGGGTTAATCTAAATAAATCATGTGCATACCATTCCGGCATGAAAGGATACACCATTGACGAATGTCGTTCCCTGAAAGATAAGATCCAGACTTTAATTGATAACAAGATTATCATGGCAAAGGAACCTGCTCCAAATGTCTGCAGTAATTCTCCGCCAGACCACAAGGGTGGAGCGTTCACATGATTGAAATAGAAGATGATTGGAATCCCAAGGGATGGATCAGTTTGATCAAGAAGGGGACGACCCAAAGAAACCAATAGTTACTCTTAATCCGATCATTGTCCAGATTCAGCCCTTTGGGATGCTGAGGTAAATATGTCCGTAACACTTGTGCTTGAAGCAGTGCCCTCTACAAAGACCCAGAACCAATTGAGGTCGAATTCGTGTCTCCAACGAATGCACCTACGCCGTTTGAAGTTGTAGTATTACCTCCCAAGGTACATGCTCCGTTTGGAGTAAAGATAGCCACGACAATTCTAGTAGCGATGTTGAACATGACACCATTCCTTACAAAGGATATACCATAGGACTATACAACCGAGTTAAGGAGGAAAGGCAAGGTTAGCTTCGAAGAGACTATTGCGGCACAGGGTATGATGAGAACTGGTAGAGTTTATACCCCGAAACATCTAGTTGAGTCGAGCAAGAAGTCATCCAATCGATCACCCATCATTGAGACCGGGCTAGATGATCTCTGGAGAAAGATACATGCCAAAGAATACTCGGTTGTCGACCAGCTGAACAAAACACCAGCGCAAATTTCTATCCTTGCTTTGCTACAAAATTCTAATGCACACAAGAATGCCGTGTGAGTGAAGCATATGTGCCAAGCAACATCACTGGAGGAGAAATGGCTAACATGGTAGGATAGATGTTGGAAAGTCAAAAGATCACTTTTTGTGAAGATGAGCTACCACCAGAAGGGTTGGGTCATAACAAGGAATTGCACATCACCGTACAATGCGAAGACTATTTTATCACCAGAATCTTAATTGATGGAGGGTCCAGCCTCAACATTTGTCCATTGGTAACACTCAGGACATTGGGTAAAGGACTGCACGAGATAAAAGATGGAGCCATCAATGTGAAAGCTTTCGATGGCCCCCAAAGATCCACCATTGGAGAGATTAGATTGTGTTTGCAAATGGGGCCTACTTGGTTCGATGTTGATTTTCAAGTGATAGACATGCCGGTATCTTACAATCTGGTGTTGGGATGGTCGTGGATCCATGCTATTGGGGCCGTAGCAATAACACTACATCAGGTGGTGAAGTACGAGTGGAATCACTAGAAGGTGATCATTCATGGTGACGGTAGCAATCCTATATACAGTAGCCAGACCATTCTGGCAATGGGAGGTACAAGAAAGTAAGGTGGGGAGACTTATCACCACATCGAGCGAGTCAATGCTGTTGACAAAGATAAATGGTGGGACAACAAGATCGAGAGTATATTGAACTGGAGTGGGTATGAACTTGGCAAAAAACTTGAAGGAATCACTAAGCCCATAAAGCTCAAGAAACATGGCACCACTTTCAGTCTGGGATATGAGTATACCTAGGAGGAATTCAACCACTGGTCGCCACCATGGAGCGGTCCTTAATACCCTCTCCTATAGTTTTTCCATTATTTATAAATCCTATTTACCATTATTTTGGGAATCTTATGTCTAGTCAATCCTGCAATCTTATCAAAGATCACACAAGTGGCTGTAATCTTCAAGTATCAGAAGTTACAGTGGATGATCCTGACCAATATTTGAACTCCTCCATGTTGGACTCAATGACTCTCAAGGAGTCACCATAAAAGGAAGCAGCTCATAACATCATGGCTATAGCTGCTGAGAGTGTGATGAATGAAGGGGCATATCTCTCATCTGAGTACTAGGGGAAGATATTCCATTCCTAGGAGATGTAAGAACTACATCACTCCTTGAGTTATTAGCTCACCCACTCCTGTACCTTTCGTTCACTCCAAGCTCTTAGAGTCTTCCTCCAAATCACTCACTATCAGGTCACTACAACAAGAGAGTTCTGAGTCCTAGTTTCAGAAAAATAAGAGGAGTGTCAAGACAAGGAAAAAGAGGAAAATGAATCCAAAGGATTTCATCAAAAGAGTGTCAGTAAACCAAGTGGATCAAGATGCTTCCAAGGAACCTGGTTCCGCAGTACAATAGTCTATGACAATTCAACAGTCTATGAATAGGGTCATTGATGAAACTGTTGAGAAACGAAAAGGGTCATCTGTGAGGTACAATAGCAAGTCTAGATGGAGTCTAACTGAGCTAGTTGTGTCTGAGGACAATACTGTGGAAATGGCAAGCTAGAAAGGAAATTCTGATGAATGGTCTGGCAAACAAAAAGAGGAAACCGTTAAGGAACCTGGTACAATAAGGTTTACTACCGGTGATAGTGGTGTTTGGCAACAAAGATTAAGAACTCAAAAAGTGTTATCGGGGTCGTACATATGATCCAGAAATTTTGGAGATGATAGGGATGCGACAAATTCTGGAGATTGTGGAATTTCAACAATGGGAACACTTGTTTGACGAGAGAATGCCTCTAGTGTACGAAGATGCAGTACAAACTTTTTACGCATCTCTTTTAACTGTTGAGGGGGATCACATTTGTGTGCTTGTAAATGGAGTAGACATTGTGAGCACGTGATTTTTGGCTCGCTTGAATTATTACTATAAAATTAACAAAATTAGGATTTTCCTTTTATTATTTGAATTTTAGGTAATTAATTGTGTGATTTTGTATTTGTTTGCATTTTTGTTTGCATTGTTAATTGATATAAGTCATAAAAAAAATATAAAAATAGCATACTTGCATTTGGGACCCAAGTTTATATTTTTAGTTCCACTAGTTAATTAACATTAAAAGAAATGGAAGAAAATAACAAAAAATAGCCCTCTTTGCATTTTACTTTTAATTTTTGATTTTTTCGTTAGTTTTCTTTTAAAAATTAGGAATTAGGTAATTCTTGAAATTAATTAGTATAGTTGTACAATTAAATCAGGTCTTTATTTTTAATTTTTTTTTACTAAACAAAAAATTAAGAAAAGAGAAGAATAAATAAAAGAAATGAAATAAATGAAAGAAATAGAAGAGAAAAGAAAAGGGCCAGCCTGCATTGGGCTAGCATCCAGCCCAAGCCAAACCCGTCCCCAAACTCGGTCTCAAATCAAGCCCAAACCCCGGCCCAAAATTATCCTGATCCGGTCCAGTCTTTTAAATAATAAAACGTAGCCTTTTCATGGTCTTTTAATCACGACCGTTGAATCTCATCAATCCAAAGATCCAGAACTAACTAGGTGTTTGATATATAAATGTCTTAATAACCCCTACCCCTTATTCATCATCTCAGATCACCCCTAATATCACCACTGCCTGCCACCGTCTACTGCTGTCCGCCGGAAATTGCCTCCGCCGGCGGCCAGTCTCTAAATAACCCCAAAATTACACCCTAGCTGCTCCTCCACCTCCCCTTTCTAGATCTGTGATGACCCGGCCCGTCGTCACGTGAGTTACCGGCCCGTTTCCCTCATATTATGTTTCACTATGATTAAATATCATTATTTGAGTTGGTTGGATAGAATTGGATTGGTTTTAGTTGGAAATGAGACACTTAGTCTCTTAAAGGGGAGCTTGTTTTGGAAAGTCAACTGGAAGTTGACTATTTAGTTAGAGGGCTCGGATGTGAATTCTGTTGATTCGGTTAGCTTCAAGGGATGATTTGTGACTTAGGAGTGTGATCGGAATCAAATTTGGAGGTTCGGTGTAGAATTAGGCTTGAATTGGCGAAATTTGAATTTTGGCGAATTTTTGTTGATAGGTGAGATTTTATCCGAGGGTCGGAATGGAATTCCAAGAGTTTCAGTAGCTTCGTTAGGTGATTTTGGATACGTCTGCAAATTTTCAGGTCATTCGGACATCGTTTGGTCGGGTTTTTGGTTGAATGCGCATTGCGGAAGTTTTGATGAAAACTAGGCTTGAATTCGATGTATTTATTGGTTTCAGCGTTGTTTGACGTGTTTTAAGGATCGGAACAAGTTTGAATAAGGTTGTTGGATGTGTTGGTGCTTTTGGTTGAGGTCCCGAGGGCCTCGGTGTGATTTCGGGTGGTTAAACGGGAATTTTAAAAGTATGTTGCAGGTCTGAACTTCTGCCTTCTGGTGTTTCCGCATCTGCGGAAAAGGAGCCGCAGAAGCGGTTCCGCAGATGCAGCAGGATGGTTGCATAAGTGGGCAGGTGTGGCCCAGGGCAATTCCGCATAAGCGGACTAGGGGGTTGCTTCAGCGGGTCCTCATAAGCGGATAATACACAGCAGAAACGGTCGATGGAGGACCGCAAAAGCGGATGCTGAGTCGCATAAGCGGTCCCACAGATTTTTAAGTGAGACCGCATAAGCGGTCAAATGGTCGCGTGTGCAGGACCGCAGGTGCGGTTATTGGACCGCATAAGCAGAAATCGATCAGGGATTTCAGTGAACAGTAGTTCACGATTTTTAAAAGAAGAGAAAATATTTAGGATTTTGACTAGGGTTGTTCTTGGGCGATTTGGAGGAGAAATCGAAGGAGCTTTATCAGGTAAGAACTATTAGCCTCGGAATATGTTATTTTGGTGTAAAAACATTGATTAATCACTGAATTTCAAGGATTTAATGGTTTAAAATGGAGGTTAGGGCTTGAAAACCCAAGAGAGTTTAAATGTGAGTTTGGAGGGGCAAACGAACTCCGATTTTTGTAAATTTGATATGTATAGACTCGTGGCAAGACGAGGAATCCAGTGATGTAAATTTTGAAATTTTTTGAGAAGTGATCCCGGGGCTCGGGTTTTGCCAACTTCGTAATTTTTAGTATTTTTCGAGTAATTTTGATTGGGTTATGTTTCTTTAGCATATAGTAATGTATTCGGTGTGGTTTTGACTAGATTCGACGTGCGAGGAGGTCGATTCAAGAGCAAAGGGCATTGCGTACTAGTCTACGGCCGGATCGAGGTGAGTAATAGATGTAGATGATGACCTGATGGTTTGAAACCCCGGTATATCACATTGTGACGCTGTATTGAGGCAAGACACGTACTCTATGGTGAGTGCGGGGTTGTTTGTGGATGGGACTATGGCTTAGTCCGTCCGAGTGATGTCTATACTGTGTTATTGACTAGGAATTGGCTGGTAAACATCCTACTTGGATTGTTATGAACATATTTGGGCTGCGTGCCAACTATTTGGATCCCGTAGGGATTATTATCACTGTTTCCATGATGTTTAGCATGTTTTCATGATATCAGTCCTGAGTTAAACACTGTCTCGAAATGGCTAGTAAATTCTAATGTTTTAACCACTTACTTTATAATTTCTGATAATTGGAACTGAAATTGGTAAGTTTGACTGTGCCCGTATGGCTTGCATGCACATAATTGGACTAATTGTGGATTAGGCTGTACGCCGCAGCGAATGTTACGATGATATTAAGCTTGGGCTGTAGGAGCCCCTCCGGAGTCTAAACCCCCACAGTGAGCACGGGTACCCAAATGGATCGGGCTGTACGCCGTAGCGGTCATGTGCATTTCACTGCATTCATGTATTTATGTTTATCTGATCTAGTTGTTTCTGTTTTGTTGCCGTTTCATCGTTAACTATGCTAAATTGTTAGAGTTAGCTTTACAATGTGGTATTTTCGGGATTTCATACTTTCAGTCATTATATATGTTTATTACCGCTGAGTTGGAAGTATTCAGTTTACTCCTTGCACCATGTGTGAAGATCTAGATAGCTCGGGAGTTTAGCTGAGCTTTTGCTGATTTCAGAGTTTATCTGGAGTTGTCGAGGTAGCTGCCTGACGTCCGCAGGAGCCGACTCCTCCCCTATCCCTTTTATTATCTTTCCGCAGTTTTGAGACATTGTATTAGTTGGAGTCTTGTCACACTGTATTATTAGAGGCTCTAGACTCATGACCCCCAGGTCTTTGGGAGTATATTCTGTGTTATCGTGATATTCAGCTTATATTTATCAATCAACTTAATCTTTTAGCTTCATTATTGTTAATGATATTTAAATAACTGGTTTTGAGCTTCATGCTCGGGTTGAGAGTGTAAATGGTCGGGCTTGCCTAGCAGTTATGTTGGGCGCCATCACGACCAGGATTGGGGTCGTGACAAGTTGGTATCAGAGCCTAGGTTACTAGGCCTCATGAGTCATGAGCTGGTTAGTAGAGTCTCGCAGATCGGTATGGAGGCGTCTGTATTTATCCTCGAGAGGCTGCATAACCTTTAGGAAAACTTCACTTTCTTGGAATTCTTATTGTGCGTACTTGATTCAGCTTGAGATATAACTCTTGAAATTCCTTCCACACGTCTGTATGCGCATATGAGCGCGCAATATTGTATGTGCCCTGATGGCTTGTGAATCCCCGATCAAGGGGCGAGATGTGATCCCGTGAGTTTGATGTTGGGCCAGTCTGGAGGACTTGAGGCTGGATCTTGCCTATGGCTTGAGCACTGAGGTGCTGATCGTGTGAGCAAGTGTTTTGAACTTATATGTTCAGTGTTGACCTTATTAGCCGGAATGGCGATTAGATATCCATGTGATGAGTATGTTGGTACTTCGAGATGTATCTATATGACTTGGTAGTGACAAAGAAGTCTGCTGGATAGTAGGTGAACTGTTAAGTGGTTCATTTCCTATTGTGATCTATTGTGTAGCCCCGAGTT
>MU698650.1:3824-34116 GCA_026770625.1 Nicotiana glauca | reverse complement strand
CCCCCCCCCCCCCCCCAATCCATCAGCAATGTACCATACTTACCAAATTGCAGTCAACTTCCGATGTCCATGAAATTCACATCCTCTAGCCAATTGTCATAACAATTATAGTTGCCACTTTGAATCCCCTTCATTTTCATAAATTTGTTTCATCTTAAGGCCCAACATATGCACAAGATGAGTGTCACATACATGCAGATGATAAGATGGATGTGCAGACATACAAAATCGATAAGATAAAAAATGATCTCACCACATCCAATGGGAGGTGGAAGTTGTATGCATAACGAACAAATGGGAGAATGTCGTTTGACATGGTTTAGATATGTCCTGCTTAAACTTCCAAATGCAAAGGTAAGGTGTGAAATCATAATAATTAAAGGTTTTAAAAGGGAAGAGATAGACCTATGAAAAAAGCTGTCTAAAAAAACCTACAATCTCTCGAAATCCATCAAGACTTAGCCAAAACAAAATGCAATAGAAGCGAACTATCCATATGGGCGACGCCTACTAGTTTGAATTAAATCTTAATCATATTAGCATGCTTACATTAGGCCCGACTTTTTCTCGGAACTTCTTTAGTTTGTATAGATATATCAGTAGAAAATGTATATGCTTTTTAGTGTTAGAGAGCCCTAAATTATCGAAATGAAACAGGTCCAAGTGACGGATGATGAGGAATTCAAATAGCCAACCCGTTTTTGTTGAGATTGAGCGGTCGTACTCATTTTGTTGTAGTGATGGTGCTGGTGGTCTGTCATCTAAGAGAAAACAAGATCAAAAGGCTTATCACCTGCTGATCTTTGTCTTCTTTTGGCATCAATTTTGCATCACTAACTTAACTCGAGTTACAAGGTCCGAGACAGTAGAGTACATGATACTAAATGGCCAAGTAACCAATCTAAAGATCAAAACATAAATTGGCATCTAAAAGTGCTTATTCCAAGGAAGAAGGAGAAATGTGGAGACTCTTTGCAAAATGAGTACAGGATGTCCATTGTCGAGGAAGTCACAATTAGAAGATTGTAGGACAGATGGAAAATACAAATTTCTATCCTTGATACTGTTTCACTGATGCCTAGGAGAAAGACGTTGTACAGAAGAAGGGTAGTCTAGTAGTCATATAGCATTGTGAATGATGTGTCAGCTTGGAGTTCTGATCCTTTTTTTAGGGAAGTCGGGAGGATATAGAAGATAGCTTATCAGTTTTCTAGAGGTGAGATTGCTGATCATCATTCATCTCTAGGGGTAATAAAAAATTTACTTACCAAAAAAAGGAGGTGCTTATTCAAGTATCGAAAGATTTCAAACTCTTTTTATTTACATTTTTTCGTCTTAAACTGAGGATATTGTAGGATTAAAAAAACACCAACGGGAAATAAGACACAAATATACAAGGAAAAAGGGCACAATGAACATCTGCAAATATGATACGTAGTAGTTACCGGGATTGTAAATATTGAAATTTATACCCTCTTTCTTTTTTGGTCGACTGAAGCCATACACTAACTTTGATTTGTTAATAACTGTGTTCAATAAGATAACTCCTGAGTGCTAGCTGCCTAAACAACACCGTTTCTATTAAAAAAATGATCCTAATAGTGCCAATAAATGTAACGATTGCAAAAAATTTGAGAATAATTACCGAAGAACCAGAAAGTGAGAACAACAACTACGCAGGACCAGGTATCATCTCTTGTCAACGGCACCACGGCTTCCTCATTAGCGGCCGCCGGGAAATACGGCGCATTGTGAAAAACACTATTCCTCTCCGGAAACGGCAACGGAGGCCGTCGATCGTCGTCGTCAATCACCGGAACCTCTTCCTCATCTCGCGATGTCGACGCGGACGCATCGCCGGAAAATGGCGGATTCCGATCTGATTCTTCCATTCTGAAAGGGAAAAAACGTGAAGAACAAGTTTGGGAGAAAATAGTAGGAATTTAATTGAGAACTAAATTGAATATTATTACTCAGAGGAGAAGAGTTCATGATTGAATTCAGTGGCTTCACCAATCAGTCATATTTTTATTTTTTATTTTTTTGGGGGGATATAGTGAGATTCTGAATGGTAGTTGACAACTGAAAGTTTAGAATGTTTAAGTGTGGCAGTTAGGTGATTACAGCCATATGAATTCCGCATTAACTTTAATTCAATTGGACAATGACAAGTTTTAGCAGGAGTTCATTTATAACCTCCGTTTCTTCTGTTTTGGATTGATAATTATAACATAGCTAGTATTTGTAAAATAATTATAAAATAATCATTATTTAATGTGATGAAATTTAACAAAATTACCGTTGGCTGAAACAAGATAAAAGTCTAGCATAATATCTTGAAGGCGAAATGATTTCCTGGTCACTCAAACTTGCAGCGCTTTTAAAAGTCGATATACAAACTTTTCTGTCTCCCATTTAAACACTCAAACTTCTGAAACCTATAACTAATAAACACAATTTGTCCTTGACCCTGGCGCGTGTATTACACATTCGCTAACGTGACGTGTCCATCCAGTCAGCAAATGACCAATTAGACCGGTACACATCAATGGCGCCAAATTAAACCTAATCGATTGGGGTCCCCCTCGTTTAATCAAGAGGGGCTGCTCTGATGGTAAGCAACCCCCACTTCCAACCAAGAGGTTGTGAGTTCGAGTCTCCCCAAGAGCAAGGTGGGAAGTTCTTGGAGGGAAGGATGTCGGGGGTCTATTTGGAAGTAGCCTCTCTACCCCAGGATAGGGATAAGGTCTGCGTACACACTACCCTCCCCAGACCCCACTAAGTGGGATTATATTGGGTTGTTGTTGTTGTTGTCTTTTAATCAATACACCGACATACCCTTCCCCACTTTTTCGTCTCTTTTCCTCTCTCTAACCATCCCTCCCCTCTTAAACCTAGGTTTAGGAATGGTTGATTAACTGGTCATCTCCTTCCAAAATAACCTTAATCACTCCAAAACCAAACGATTGGGGTCCCCCCTCTTGTAATGAAAAGCTGATCGAGATTCGTTAAAGCTTTTGATTTCAGTCACGTTAGTCTCTGAAGGTTAGTTTGTTTATTTTGATGTCGTTTTCCTCTTTCTCTTCTAATTTGTTGTGAAATAATGTGGGTAATATTTGATAGTGAAAGCTATCTATGTCTGCATGCATAAATATATTTGGGATTTTATATTAGGGTTAAAAAATTAGGGCTTTTGTCTTTTTCATGTCTGGTCTGGCATTTGGGGTTAAAAAATTAGGGCTTTTGTCTGCATGCACAAATGATGGGATTTTATATTGGGATTTTGGGGAAAACAGTCGTATGTTCACTTTATTTTAGGGGTTTGTCTTTTTCATGACTGATCTGGCATTTACGGTTAAAAAATTAGGTCTTTTTGGAATATCAAATATTCTCGTCTCCCATTTTGTTAAAGTTTATGTCTTTTTAGGGTTAAAGTGTATCTGACTTGTCCCCCATTTTTTATTGGTTTCAATGGCTGTCTATGTGAAATTACAGTTTCATCATCTGGGGTGGTTAGTGGCTGACCCAATTATGAGGTATGTAAATGGTCAAACTTGGCCAGTTGTTCTTCAAGCTGACATTGATGAATTACATATAATTCAATTTCATGATTGGGCTAAGGATATGGGGTACTTAACAGTAGATAAATATGCATGTAAAATTAACCAAAAAGGAGAATTTAGATTTCTGAAATATGATGCTGATTTGTTAGCTTTTTGTCAAGACCTTAAGGATGGGGATTTTATTGATGTGTATATATGTCACACAATTAATACACCATGTATTGATTTGGACCTAGATGAAATGTTAAGTAGTGGTGGTTTAAATGTGGACTCCACTGATGTTCAACCACATGTGCAAACAAGTGATGTTAATGCTATGGCAACACACTCACCTAACAATGATATAAATAGAGGTGATAACACTCATGGGAAGGGTAAAGAGAGGGCTGCTGAAAGTTCTGAAAGTTCTTCTGAAACAGAAGACTCTAGTGAAAATGAAGGTGACTTCTATACCTTTCATTTAGCAACTGAGTCTGAGGGTGATGCTGAGGGTGATGAGCTAAGTAGTGAGAGTGATAAAGATTATGAGGCTTTTTCTGTAGATGATACAGATGAGTCATTATATGGTTCTGATGAGGATATTGTTGGAGAGACAAGTGACCTAGAACCTGAAGTTGTTGCTGCTAGACAGGCTAAAGTGAATGCAAAGAGTAGTAAATTAAGATCGTCTGAAGTTAATACTGATGAGATACCTAGTGGACCTGTAGGTATAGACCCTGCTTTTGAAGACATGTATAAAGATAGGGGATCCAAATATGCTAAAAAGTTGGGAGGGGATGAGCAATATCTGGACAGTTCAGATCCAGGTAGTGAGGATACAGATGATGAAGTAGATGAAGAAGATGGGGTGCATAACCCTCAACCAAGAAGATACAACAGTAAGGTATACTTTGATCCTGCTTGTAAGAAAATTTATTTCCAGTTAGAAATGGTGTTTGAAAATGTGAAACAGTTCAGATCTGCTTTGCAAGATTATGTTGTACAAAGAAGAATTCAAATTAAGTTGAGGCCTAATGAGCAACATAGAGTTAGGGCAACATGTGTGAACTCAACAAGATGTAGATGGCATATTTTGGGAAGCTTGGAGGGACACACAGGGAATTTCATTGTCAAGAGCTACTATCCTGTTCATAATTGTTTTAGAGCAACCAGAAACAAGATGGCTAATACAACATGGGTAGCTAAATATTTCAAGGACAAGATTATCAACCAACCTGACATTAAGCTTAGGCAGTTGCAAGATTTGATTAGGATAAAGTATGGTGTGTATGTGGAAAAATCCATATGTGCTAGGGATAAACATTAGGTCATGGGTCAGTATCTTGGTGATTACAAACAGGAGTTTGCTAGAATATATGAGTATGCTGACCAGTTGAGGTCTACAAATCCTGGCAGCACTGTTGTTGTGAAGACCTCCAAGGAGACAATACCTGGTAAGGAGGTGTTTGTGGGTATCTATATTTGTCTACATGCTTGCAAAGTTGGTTGGTTGGAAGGGTGTAGAAATGTTATTGGCTTTGATGGAGCATTTCTGAAGGGTGTGTGTAAAGGTGAGCTACTATCATGCATTGCTAAAGATGGTAACAACCAAATGTACCCTGTTGCCTGGGCAGTGGTGGAAAAGGAGACAAATCACATATGGTCATTGTTTTTTAGGTGCCTGATGCATGATCTGCAGCTCATTGAATCCCAAGGTGAGGGGCTGACCATCATTTCTGATATGCAGAAGGTATATACTACACCCCTATTCTTCCTTTAATTACTTATATACTTTATATATGTTTCTAATATTCTAATTGTTTTTTAATTGCTTAAGGGACTTGTTGCATCTGTTTCTGAGTTGTTACCAAATGCTGAGCACAGAATGTGTGCAAGACACATATGGAACAACTAGAAACAAAAGTGGAAAGGAGAGGAAAGAAGGAAGAAGTTTTGGGCATGTGCAAGGGCCTCATTTGAAGCATATTTGAAGGTTAAGATAGATGAGCTGGCATAATTAGGTGATAGTAAGATCATTGAGGACTTGCTGAGATACCCAAAACAATCTTGGTGTAGAGCATTCTTCAAAGATTTAAGTAAATATGATTCTGTGGAGAACAACATGTTTGAGACCTTTAACAATTGGATCTTGTCTGTTAGGCACAAGTCTATCATAACCATATTAGAAGAGATTAGATTGAAGGTGATGGAGAGGATGACTACCATGAGAGAATTTGCAACAAGGTGGATTTCTGATGTATCTCCTATGGCAATAGGGTACATAGAGGAACAATCTCAATATGTTATTAATCATGAATTTAAATGGAATGGGGATACTGGGTATGAGATACAACATGGGATTTACAAACATATTGTTGACTTCTCTAACAATACATGCACATGTAGATCATGGCAGCTCAAAGGAATACCATGCTCCTATGCAATATATGCAATGTTTTTAAAAAAAATTGAGCATGCTGACTATGTAACCCACTGGTACAAGAAAGAAACATACCTGAAGGCTTTTAGTTGTTACATACAGCCAGTAACCAACATGGAGATGTGGCCATCAACACAGAATCCAACTGTTGAGCCTCCTATGATTACCAAGATGCCTGATAGACCTAAGAAAAACAGAAAAAGAGCTCAAGATAAACCTAAGAAGAAGTTTGGTAAGAGATCAAGGAAAGGGACACCAATGACATGCTCTAATTGTAAGACTGTAGGCCATAACAAGAAGGGGTGTCCTATCCTGGTAATGTAGCCAATTTGTGTCTGATTTTAGAAATTTCTATATCTCATTTTCTATATCTCATTTTTTATTTTGAAAATTTCAGAAAGGACAAGGATCTGGAACAGCAGGAACCAATAATGCTGGTGCTTCTCAACCATCACAGGCTGCTCAAACAACAACTCAACAATCAGGTCCTACAAGTGATTCTGGAACTGTCAGGGCCACAAATACTCAACCATCAGCTGTTGCAAGTGCATCTGTAAGTATTCATTTTAGTTAATTTAGTTAATCTATATTAGGACCAAAATTTTTAAGTTACAAGATAATACTTTATCTTACATCAGGATACTGGAAGTATGAGATCAAGAACTTCTGAGGATATTATAGCTAGAGTTAGAGGAAGGCCAAGAGGTAGTGGACTTCGAGGAAGACCAAGAACTACTGGATTTGGTATATTATTTAGTGAAACAGGAACAATGATAGAAAGGGTAATATCATTAAGGATTTGAATTTTTATTTATATATTAGTAGTTGGTACTAATTTGGCTTCCTACGCAGTGTGGATCAAGAGATAGGGTACATTCTTCTCCTGCAAATGTAGTGGATACTGGGCAGACCAATATTGATCTTAGATACAGTGCACCTGGACTAAGGTGGAAAGGAAGAAATGCTATATCACAAAGGCAACTTCAACAACAGTTGAGGAGAAGAAGAACTCAAGCAAGACTTAACCAACCTCAAGCCCATTCTTCATCTTAGTCAAGCCAGTCTCCATGTCCAAACTTGAGCCAATCTCAGCAAAATATAAACCAATCTCAATCTTGAAGATGATTGAATATTTGTTTTTGTGATAACTTAAGTCTGTTAGTTGCAGAACTTAATTTGTAGGTTAACTTAAGTATGTTTAAGTATGACTTTTCTTTTGGAACAATGTTCAAACTATTTCTGCTACTAGACAGCAGTTCAGTGCTAATTTTGTCAACCAAGAAGGCTGATCGAACTTGGTTGTTTATATATGTGTGCTTGTTTATGTTAAAATTGCCTTTCATTCCACAAAAAAGACATCATTCATTCTGTCATTATCATTGTACATAGGGTTATGAAATAGTGCTAACTACACTAAGAAGAAAATTACAATTATTAGTGCTACTACAACAACTAAAGTTACAATGATCTTGAGCCTCTTCCTACGTTGTAGTCGATCTCTCTTTTTAATTCTTGATAACAGCCATGAAATCACATGTTTATAGTGATCTGGAAGAGGTGGGTCAAACCACCTAATAAATTACAAGAATTGGCTCGACCATAGTTTGAGCACCCATAAAACCTCCTTCCTAGATTTGTTGGCTTCCATGTGATGCAAATATGAGCTTCAACTCCACAATGACAAAATACAGGACTTTGATACATTATCACAATCTGGAAAAAGAAAAAAAATTAAAGAAAGCTTCAGATTTTAAGAAATAGGAGAAATGAAGCTTCAAATGCAGATAATAGAGGGATAATGTGTATCCAATTGAAAGAATAAGACCCCACTTAAATAGGCTCTTTTTTACCGTTGGGCGTTGGGAAGGGGGTCTCTCATGCTCCTAAAAGTCGTGACATTCACGCAAGGGCTGACTAGGACCAACTGACGCCACATGGGATGAGTCAACGGTTAATTGTGTTTATTAGTTATAGGTTTCAGGAGTTTGAGTGTTTAAATGGGAAACAGAAAAGTTTGTATATCGGCTTTTAAAAGCGCTGCAAGTTTGAGTGGCCAGGAGGCCATTTCGCCTATGTTGAATTATGGAACTTCTTATATAAAACTATAAAGTATTATACTAGAATTCCAGCATATTATGCTTCAATTTCATATATATAGGTTTTGCTAACCTAGGTTAGCATTGTGTGCATCTTTTAGTTCTTCAAATTACCCCTGCCATCACATTAAATAAGAATAACTAGAGGCCCTTTTTGGTCTTTCACTTAAAATTTCCAATTCCTTCTCTCGGTACACCTCCTCCATCTCCAGTTTTATCTCTCAGTTTTGTGCTAGCATCCCTCAATTCAGATATACCAAAAGGCTTTAAATGGAAGATCAAATTTGAGATATGAGAGTAAAGGATTAAAGTTTCGAGCCTTCGAAGAGTCCCTTGTTATTTGTGCAACTCACTTTTTCCAATTCCAGTAGTATTCAAATATGCTGCTCGACCTTTCTCATCCATGACGAGAGCAGCAACCGTGAAGATGAGTTGCGAAGTTTGCAATCGACTTTTAATTTGTTCAATACTTTTTTTATTTTCTCTCACAAGCTGAAAAAGGGACCATATTTGATACAATAAATGTTAATACTGATTTTTAACTATCAATAGAACCAACAACTGGATAAATTAAGTGATCTGCCATTTGGTTCAATGCATTACAGTTGCATTTTGAATTTGAATTCACCATCAAGAAAATAGAAGGAAGACCAGCCGAGAAAGAGATTGAGAAAAATGGGGTTTTTTGGAGCAAAAAGACGAAAAAGTCCCTATAATTATTCTTATTTGATGTGATTGCAGGGGTAATTTGGAGAACTAAAAGATGCATACAATGCTAACCTACTACAACTATGTAGTAGGTTAGCAAAACTCATATATATATATATATATGCTAATATTATTTTGAATTTTAATATAAAGTATTTTTGTCCAGATTTTATTTTACGTATGAAAATTGCTAAAATTCAATTAATTTTAAAATTATGGCTAATTTTCATTAGCAGTTGTAAATCAAATTAAGCATGAACTTTTTCCTAAAAAGAATGGAGAAATAACACTGTATAGGTGCTCTCAAAACAGTAGCTGAAATATATATATATATATATATATATATATATATATATATATATTTATTTATATATGTATATATTTATTTATATATGTATGTATGTATGTACGTATATTTATGTATGTATGTATATATATATTTATATATGTATGTATGTATGTATGTATGTATGTATGTATGTATGTATGTATGTATGTATGTATGTATGTATGTATGTATATGGATCGGGCTACACGCCGCAGCGATATAGCGCTTGGGTTGTAGGAGCCCCTCTAGAGTGTGCACACCCTCAATGAGCGCAGTCGACTATATATATTTATGGATCGGGAAACACGCTGCATCGGTTATTATAAGGTACCTATTGAGCGTGAGCGTTGATTGATGAGAGTTGAGTCTCGAGTGACTGAGAGGCTGCCCAATGGGCTATATATATGAGTGATACTTTACCTAAGGGGCTTATTTTTATGAAATTACTGTTTTCACTCCTCTTTATACTGAGCCTCTGTTTCAAATATTGAACAATTATTTTGAACAACTTTCATTGAAACTGGAGTTTTCAAAAGATGTTCGGAACCTAATTGCTGATTTGGATTTGATATTTTNGATTTATTTATTTTACAAGCTTAAAAAGGAAAAATATCTAAGGCATACATAAGAAATATTTTACAAAGTTTTGGTGGATTGGTGATGAAGGGGAAGAGGATGTTATATACAAAAATTATACAGATTTTATACACTTTTTCGACTACTGAATATAAATAGTTTATGGCACAGGCTAAAAGTGAAAAAAAAAGGCCCACAAAGAAACCAGAATTCTCAATGTCAAAGTCATTGAATTATTTGTGTGAGCTCAAATATTATTTTCTTAATTTAATGAAATAAAGTTAAGCATCTAAATTATATAATTTTTAATTTGGGAAAAAGTCCAAATTTGTATATGTTCTATCTCAAGATGCTCATTTTTATCCTATGTGGTACTTTGGTTCCATTGATACACTTATCGTTAGTAAATTATTTTGTATTTACTCTTATCATTAACAGAGGTTAGTGTGAAATCGATGGACCCGACATATTATAATATTTTGACTTTTTGAGGAATCTCAGTGAGAAATCGCTTTGGAGAGAAAAGAGATGACTNGGGGGGGGGGGGGGGGGGGGGGCAGCCCTTCCTCTACTGGAGAAAATAAAAAAGAGCTTTAAGCATGCTTCTCGTCATCAAGTCAGTACGATCACATTCAATGGGCACAAAATGCATGCAATATTGTTGCTCTTCCTTGAGCCACTATAACAATTGGCTCTAGATTTGCAAATCTAGTTTATGAGATAAGAGATAAAGGGTAGAGTTGGTCCATTGGGCATACCAAAAGTTAGTCCCCAGAAAATTTCGAGCATGAAAAAGTAAACTATGTACATCACAAAAACAAAGATGAAGAAAAAGTATTTTATTATTAAATAATATGGATACAATTCTGTGTATTCTCTTGAATTTTTTTCGAATTGTTTTCTGTGATTTGAGTATTGAAATACTATTTTTTTCAAATGTATGATGATGGGCCTCCCTATGATGTACTAATTCCAAAAAAGTCGGGTAGTACTTCGAATCGGTTGATCAACATGACCAACTTTTCTTGAACTTTCTTTTTGTGTTTCTTCAATGGTATATCTCTCTCGTAAAGAATGGTATGTATCATCTTGAAGTATTTGATAGTTAAGAAGTGTCTGACAACACTTCGAGTTAATTTTGAAGAACGCCTCTCAATTACTTTGCCTTTGCTGGAGAACTTTATGAGAAGGATAATATTAGATATTTTGATCTCTTTGAGAATGTTTTAAGAATTTATGAAATTATTCGAGGAGTATGTGACCTATTTTATAAAGGCTTGAATTAGAGCTTAATGTAGAGTAGCCTCCTAGAATATCCTGATGAACTTTCTGGATTTGAAGAACTTAGACGTGCTCATGTTTAGAAGCCTAATTTGATGGCCTCATTTAATTGGAATTTACATAAGTAATGTAATTTTGGCTTAAATATTTAATCTAAACTTATTAATCCAAAATAACAATTTGGGTTAATATGTCTTGAATTTGGTAATTTGGATTAACTATCGCATGAACTTTATCCAATAATTTTGATATCAATAACTTTATTATTATATTTCTTTTTGGTTTCTATTGTCTCTTCCCTTCTCCATGAGCGTATTTTTAATTTATATTCATTTACAGTACTTTAATATACTTAAATTATCAAGTACAACAACAACAACAACAACAGCCCAGTGTAGTCCCACAAGTGAGGTCTGGGGAGAATAGGATGTACACAACCTTACCCCTACTCCTGGAAGGGCAGAGAGACTATTTCCGATAGACTCTCGGGTAAAGAAAAGATGTAAGAAGCAGTGATAGCAAGTAATAGCAATACAAGATATTTAGAAAACTAAATCCAAGATAGCAAACGAGAATATGAAAGAAGTACTGATAGCAAGTAATAACAGTACAACATATGTAGTGATAACAAAACAAGGGAATACTGATGGCAAGTAATAACAATATAAGATATGCGGTAATAGCAAACTAAGGATAAAATGAATACCATATTAACACTAATCCTATCGAACAAGGTAAGACAAAGGGAACACTCGATTACCTGCTAACCTTCTACCCTAATTCTCAACCTCCACACTCTCCTATCAAGGGTCATGTCCTCGGTTAGCTCAAGCTGCGCCATGTCCCGCCTGATCACCTATCCCCAAGACTTCTTTGGCCTATCTCTACCCTTCATCTTACCCCCTATGCCAACTACTCACACTTCCTGACTGGGGCATATGTGCTTCTCCTTTTAACATGCTCAAACCATGTTAGCCTCGCATCTCACATCTTTTCCTCCACAAGGGCCACTCTCACCTTGTCCCTAATAACTTCATTCCTAATTATATCTAACTTAGTATGCCCACACATCCATCTCAATATCCTCATTCAGCTACTTTCATTTGTTGGATATGGGAGTTCTTGATTGGCCAGCACTCTGCCTCATACAACATAGTCGGTCTAACCACTACCTTATAGAACTTACCTTTAAGTCTCAACAATACATTCTTATCGCACAGGATACCAGAAGCAAGTCTCCACTTCATCTACCCTGCTCCTATACGGAGTGTGACATCCTGATCAATCTCCCCATCATTTTGAATTATAGAGCCAAGGTACTTGAAATTCTCTCTCCTGGGAATGAATTGCGTATCAAGCCTCACATCCCATTCCACTTCCTTGGTAACACCGTTGAACTTGCACTCCAAGTATTCTGTCTTGGTCCTACCCTACTTGAAACCTTTAGACTCAAGGGTATGTCTTCATACCTCCAGCCTCTCGTTAACACCACCCTGCGTCTCATCAATTAGGACTATGTCATATGTCTATAGCATACACCAAAGCACCTCCCCTTGAATGTGTCACATCAATGCACCATTGCCAAGGAAAGAAATGGGTTAAGTGTCGATCCATGATGCAACCTCATCTCAACCGGGAAGTATTCAAAGTCTCCCCTTGTTGGCCTTACTCATGTCTTAGCTCTATCATACATGTCCTGGATCACTCTAATATACGCTACAGGAACTTCTTTAGCCTCCAAACGTCTCTATAGAACTTCTCTTGGGACTTTGTCATAAACTTTCTCTAGATCAGTGAACACAATATGCATGTCATTCTCCGTCGCCCTATAAGCCTATACTGCTCCACTAATGTCCTCACAAGGTGAATGAATTCAGTATTCGGCTGTCTTGACATGAAATGATACGCTCAAATTATACTTTAATTAAATAGTGTAAGGCGGTCGGTGTCAAATATAATAACCCAATAAGGTTGGGGTCGAATCCCACAAGGAATATGCGTGAAAAGGTTACTCGAGTAGTGTGTCACTTAACTTAGGTCGTAATTCTATTCCTTTAATGTAACAAGAGAATGGTATAGTTGTGAATTAAGAAGATCACTAGTTTTGTTATGAGAATAAGAATGATTTGATTAAGGAAACTAAGGTTGTGTCCCCGTCAATGAAATGTAATGCTATATGTGTTAATATAATATATTTCTAATGGAAGGTCCTTTATATATAATGCTATATCCCCATTTTAGGAGTATATTCCTAAAACGGTGTTATATTGCAACCACCAACCATAAATGAAGAACAATAATTGAATAAATATTCATTTACAAATAAGTGCACTTAGTTATGAATAGCATTTTGTTACTTTGGTCGAGGCTCTAAGGCCACGTGTTGATTAGCCAAGTGGTTAAGTGATAAGTTGTCTTCCAGGAAGGGTAAATAAATGAAGTTACATGCTTGTCAGCTGTCAGTCAAAACCATCTATAGTCATTACCGTTTTGTGGCATGTCGGAAATAGAAGTAGTATAGAATAGGATAATTTTGTTTTAGTTGCTTGAGGACAAACAAGAGTTTAAGTTGGGGGTGTTGATATGATGTAGAATTTCGGCACATTTGATACCAATTACTTAGATTTTAACTCGTCTTTCAATGTATTTTTAGTTAATTCTTATCAAGTTTGGTTGTTTTGTAGTGCATGAGCATGAAGACCTAAAAATATGGAAAAGAAGTCAAAAAGTCACAAAAGGATGGAAATTCTACAAGTATGCAACTGCATAACTCACATGCGGACCGTATAAATCAGATGTTGATCGTAAAGTGAAGCAAACTTGTTGGCCAAATAAAGAAAAGACTATGCAGTCCATTATGTGGTCGCATAACACCTTTGCGAGCCGCATAATGATCGCATAATGCCAGTAGAAGAAGCTTCTCAACACGATCTTTGGCACAATGTGGTCGCATAACAGACATGCATACCGCATAATCTATATGCGGTGGAAGCCTGGTGTCACGTCCCAATTCGAGGGACATGACCGGCACCCGACCGGGTAGCCCCAGTCAGGCGGACCTGGGTGCCTCTCCTAACCCACGTGTTCCCCCTCTATTTTTCATTACTTATTAGCCAAAAGATTAACCATTTCATAATTGAAGTCACTCTTTTTCAAAACACACACAACATGCTTAATTACTTAACAAGTTTACAACTTACAATGCCCAATATATAATTACATAAGTCCATAACCCATATTTACCGTCTACAGAGCCTCTAAGATATGACAGGATAATACAGTACTCGCCGGTAACAAGGCTCCGGCTATACCTTACACAAAACCAAAATAAGACTCCGAAATAGAAGTGGCATGAGCCACGCAGGGCCCCGAGAGGAAAGGGGCTCACCAAAACGGCCAGTGGAAGATGAAGGAGTGCTACTGCCGATGAACTGAAGTACCTGCTACGGATCCACCTACAATCATAACATGAATGTAGCGTCCCCGGCAAAAAGGGACGTTAGTACACTGGAATTGTACTGGTATGTATGAACAAACTTTGTCCCAAGTAAACTCAAGCCATAGACAAGTAAGTCACGGTAATAGAAACAACAAACAAATACATAAGAATTAACAAGTCAAGCCAACCAAGTTTTCAACACCTAACTTTGTTTCAAGTAGATCTCAAACCATATACAAATAGAAAACAACAATAGAAGCAACAACCAACACACATGGAAGGCACAATCAGGCCAAACAAAGGGGCAATCAGTACCCCACAGTTACAAACTCTCCTGCTGTCTCCTTTCATAATGCCTCATCAATAATTTCACAATTGGTACACATATCGATTTCAATGGCGATTACGATCGCTTTCCACCCTTATTGCCTCGGCCAACCTTATTACCTCGGCCACCCTTATTACCTCGGCCACCCTTATCACCACAACCCGTACCTTATTACTTCGTGTTGCGGCGCGCAACCCGATCCCACCGTACATTTTCAATTCACAAAGAACACAACAACGACAATAAGCAATTTACAAAGATCACAACAACCTTTCCTTAAGGAGTAACAACAATGATTCACAAGTGTTCCCATAGCCAATAGTACCAATTCCACTATATTCCACAATTCATAAGCAATTCAAGTTGTTACAATAATTACCCACCAGGAGCCAATATGTTATTACCACCGTTGTTCCAATTTCATCATTTACGATTTCCCTTTTTATCAATTGTTTCCCAACTCTTACCACATAACATTTAACCAAACCAATCAACACCCAACAAACCAATCACAAGAGTTTCACAAACAATTCACATAGCTATCACATACCATTTATTCGTACACCAAAACAGGGCGATTTCACAAAGATCAAAGTTAGCCATACATACCTGGAGTCGAATTCCCCTTTTTCTTTTATCTTCTACTTCCAATTTACCCAACAATCTAGCAGCGTCAATCTAGGTCACAAGTTACACATATATCTTAGAATTAAAATTCACAATTTCTATCCAAGCTTATTTGGGTTATCGAGCACTGCCCCTTACTTCTACCCATTTCCATTTTACTAAACTTTAGGTATAAAGAACATGCATGAGTGTTTTGACTTCCATTTTCAAGAATTAATGCATAAAAATCCCTCTTTCTATTAGAATCTGAAAATCAAGGGAAAAAGGGTTAGGGATTTTTACCTGTAGAAATGGAGATGAAGACACTAGCTTTAGAATTTTTCGGACCAAGCAATTCGAGAAACGATTTTTGAAGAAGATGAACTTTTCCCTCAAGAATCTCTCCTCCCTCTCTCTTATTTTGTTCAGAGAATGTGTAAAAATGAGGGGTTAGGGCGTTATATTAGAAAGGGGGTCGGGTTTTAAAATTAGAAAAATAGAAGCCCGGGTGAGATCTGTGGTCGCATCTGCGATCGCAGAGTAGACATGCGGTCCGCATAATGGACCGCAGAATTGCTCCTCAAAAACCAAATGTTCTGACACGATCTGCGACAAGAATGCGGTCCGCATTCATGTTCTGCGGTCGCATAATGCGCCGCAGAATTGACCGCATTTTAACTTCAATTTTTGACAAATCTTCTGTTACACTCTGCGGTAGGAATGCGGTCCGCATTTCGATTCTGCGATCGCAGAATGGGCCGCATTTTTGACATCATCTTAGAACAATTTTCTGCTTCACTCTGCGGTAGGAATGCGGTCCGCATAGCTGATCTGCGACCGCATTCTTGACCGCAGAAATGACAATTTCTGGAAAAATTAATTCTTTTGATTTTTAAAGCTTAGATCACTACAAAAGGTTTCTACACATTTCTAACACAATATTCGGACCTTGACACTATGAGCTTCTAGGTTTTAGGCACAAAATTTTTACGGGGCCTTACACCTGGATTTGGTGACTTTCAAGTCTGCAATGTGAATGGAAATTATGCGAACTGCATACTTGGTATACAACCATTATGCGGTCGCATAAGCTGTATCAAGGGCGATTTTATCCGCTTTTTACCACGACTTTTGGTCCACTATAAAAAGAATAACTAGGGGTTTTGTGGGTCATTCAGGTCTGAAAAAGGTCCTACATAAAGAGCATTGAGTACTCCATTAATTTGGAAGCTTGTGAAGAAGGAATCTTGCACTTTTGTAAGCTTTATAGCCTTATTAAATACTTTGTTCTTGTATTTTAGCATGATTAGCTAGTTTTAAATACTAAAGTTGTAAACCCTGGATGGGTGTAATGTTAATGAGTGTTTAACATTGAATATATATATAATGGTTGGTTTATATTTATTCAATTCTTGTTCTTCGTTTATGGTTGGTGGTTACAATATATATATAATGGTTGGTTTTACTTTGTGACTCCTTCTCTTCATACTGGGAGGAGTGCTCAGTAGTAATGTGAATTGTCTGAGCCCACTAACGTTTTGCTTGTTTTACTTGTTGGCTAGGATTGGCACCCCTTTTCTGTCTATGAGCAGTCAGTGATTGCATTGGATTAGACTTCTTTGGTGCTATACCTATTGATGAAACATTGTGGGAGTGAGTGAAATAGCACAAAAAATACATTAGATACAAAAGGAAGAAATGAGTACACTTTGCGATGGGTAATGCTATCGCATATCAACTATGCGGATCGCAAAAGCAATCACATAACCCTTTTTGTATTAGGTCACCTAGGGGTCTTATGCAATGACTTTGCGGACCGCAGACCAATTATGCGGCCTGCAAAGATCATCTTCTTCATCAAAATAGTGCCCCCTTCTATATTTTTTTATTGCTACCCACTCAGCTTTATCATCGTTTTGCTAGGCCATATGGTTATTTTAGTAAGAAAGGGGTACTCAGACTTCCCCCTTTTTATTTTATCAACAAGACGCACGCATTCACTCAACCAAAACCTCACCAGCATGCTACCATACTCAGGGAGATTTCAAGGGATTGGGGTTGTTACCAATTGAGTTCAGAATTCAGGACTACACTCAAATTGCAAGTACGAGAGGGGGAAGAAAGAACATACATGAGTTTGACAAAATTGTGCATCTCGATATGCTTGGTGAGTATTATTTCTTTTTGATCTTTTTTGATTTCTTATATTGTTGGTAAAATTTTATTTTTTGTTCTTTTGATCTTTGCTTAAACATGAGTGTGTGATACGAGTAAGGAAGACATACGCGGGGAGTTAGGGTTTTGTACCCGGCAATTTCTGCGGTTCTTATGTCCATCGCAGAACACATTATGCGATCGCATGTGTATTGTGCGATGGGCTAATGCCTGGGCATCCTAAACTCACTTTGCAATGCAATATGCGATCACAAAGTGGTTATGCAGGCCGCATAAATTAAAAACGTACCGCATATTTGACCACCTAAGTAACCAATTTCCCTGCCTAGGCCTACGATGACTATGCGGTTCACACAGTCAGTATGTGACCGCATAGTTGTCGCCAATTTTGGACCTTTCTTTCCTTCAGTTTCCTCAGCACTAGGACCTTGTTCATGATATTTTGGGACTACCTGCACTCTAGCACACACGTCAACATGTTCAATCTAAACTACGTAAATAAAAACTATAAAAGAGTGTTACCATATATGGGTTGCCTCCCAAGAAGCGCTTGATTTAACGTCGCGGCACGACGCAGTTGACCTCTTTTGGGTTATTCATTGGTGAAGACTGCTGTTGGACTATACCTTAAAGCAAATTGTTCTATCAAATGCTTTTCTCCTGTGGTACCAAGGTAATACTTGAATCGTTGACCATCACCTTGAAAGTTCAAGTCCCATCCTCTGACTCCAGTTCAATAGCACCATAAGGGGACACACTCACAGCTTTGAACGGGCCTGGCCATTTGGACTTGATTTTTCCCGGAAATAACTCGAGTCTTGAATTAAAGAGTACAACCAAATCACCAGAATTGAACTCCCGCTTCTTCTTATCATAGACAAACTTCATTCTCTCCTTGTACATGGCTGCACTCTCATAGGCATGGAGACAGAATTCCTCCATCTCATTGAGTTGTGTCATTCTCAGATTAGCAGCCTCGGCCTAGTCAAGATTCAACTTCTTCAATGCCCACATGGATTTGTGTTCAAGCTTCATTGGCAGGTGACATGCTTTGCCAAAAACCAACTAGTACAGTGAAGTGCCAATGAGAGTCTTAAATATTATGTGATATGCCCATAACGTATCATCTAACTTCTTTAACCAATCGGTCATGTTGGCATTGACAACTTTAGATAGGTTGTTTTTGATTTCTCTGTTCGAAACTTCAACCTGACCGCTCGACTAAGGATGATAGGTGTGGCCACCTTGTGCTTCACACCATACTTTTCAAGTAGCCCAGTGAAAGCCTTATTGCAGAAATGAGAACCACCATCACTCAGGATGTCCCTGGGGTACCAAACCGTGTGAGTATGTTCTTCTTCAAGAATGCAGTCACACTCCTTGCTTTGTTGTTAGGCAAGGCGATTGCCTCGACCCATTTGGAGATGTAGTCCACAACCACCAAGATGTAGGTCATGCCATAAGAGTTCACAAAAGGGCCCATAAAGTCTATCCCCCACACATCAAAGATCTCGACCTCCAATACAAAATTTATAGGCATCTCATGTCGTTTAGATATTGATCCTTGTCTTTGACATTGATCGCATGCTTTGACAATTTGATTTGTGTCTTGGTAGATCAATGGCCAATAGTAGCCATATCCAAGCACCTTTGCAGCTGTCCAATTTCCTCCATGGTGACCCCAACCGGAGAATCATGGCATTATTTAAGAATAGGCATTACTTCATCTTCCAGAACACAATGCCGAATGATGTTATCGGCACAAATTCGGAACAAAAAGGGTTCCTCCCAGTAGTATTTTCTACACTCCCACAAGAACTTTTTCTTTTGATAAGTCTCCAATCCATCGGGAATAAGATCACTAACCAAGAATTTAGCTATGTTAGCATACCAATGAGCGAATATGCTAGACAATGCTAAGATGTGCTCATCCAGAAAAGCATCATTGATCTCAAGGTATTCTTTTGGTCTCCCTGCCTCCTCAAGCCTAGATAGGTGATCCACAACTTGATTTTTTGTTCCTTTTCGATCCTTGACTTTAAAGTCAAATTCTTGCAGCAAAAGGACCCACCGAATCAATCTTGGTTTGGCATCCTTCTTAGACATAATATAATGAAGAACAGCATGATCAGTGTAAACTATCACTTTGGACCCCAACAAATAAGTCTGAAACTTTTCAAAAGCATAGACAATGGAGAGAAGTTCTTGCTCAGTCACAGTGTAATTTATTTGGGCGCCATTAAGTGTCTTACTTGCATAGTAGACAGGGTGAAGGATCTTGTTGTGACGTTGGCCAAGCACCGCCCCAATAGCTACACCACGAGTGTCACACATGAGTTCAAATGGAAGAGACCAATCGGGTGTGAAAATAACAGATGCAATAGCGAGCTTTTCTTTCAATTCCTCAAAGGTCTAAGACACTTCTCATCAAATGTGAACTTTGCATATTTTTCAAGGAGTTTGCACATGGGATTTGCAATTCTGGAGAAGTCCTTGATAAAATGCCTATAGAAACCGGTGTACCCCAAAAAATTCTGGACACCTTTTACTGAAGTAGGTGGAGGAAGCTTAGAAATGATCTCGATCTTTGCCTGATCAACCTCTTTGCCGTGTTTGGAAATTTTGTGGCCCAAAACAATCCCCTCGTCCACCATGAAGTGGCATTTCTCCCAATTTAGCATAAGGTTTGTTTCTTCACATTGTTGCAGCACTTTCCTAAGGTTGTCAAGACAATTCTCAAAGGAATCACCCACTACATAGAAGTTATCCATAAACACCTTTAAGAAATCTTACACCATGTCCGAGAAGATTGACATCATGCATCATTGGAAAATAGCCGAAGGGTTGCATAACCCAAATAGCATACGGTTAAAAGCAAACATCCCATATGGGCATGTGAATGTCGTCTTCTCTTGATCTTCCAATGCGATATTGATTTGGTTATAGCCGGAATATCCATCCAAGAAGCAATAGAATGACCTTCCCGCTAGCCGATCAAGCATTTGATCAATAAAAGACATAGGGAAATGGTCCTTGCACGTAGCACTGTTTAGCTTCCGGTAGTTCATGCAAACTCTCCATACGGTCACTGTTCTCGTTGGTATGAGCTCATTTCTATCATTTTAAATCATGGTCATGCCTCCTTTCTTTGGCACACACTATACCAGACTCACCCAAGAACTATCGGTAATGAGGTAGACTACCCCGACATCTAAGCACTTGATGATTTCTTTCTTTACCACTTCTTGCATGGAAGGGTTTAACCTTCATTGATGTTCCACACTTGGTTTACTCTCTTGCTCCAATTGTATCTTATGTTTCTGGCGGGAATCCCTCGGATGTCCGCTATTGTCCACCCAATAGCTTTCCCATGCTCCCTTAAGACATTCAATTGTTCTACCTGCACATAATTCAACAAAGAAGAAATAATTACCAGTAGAGTGTCATTAGAGCCAAGAAATTTATACCTCAACTGTGGTGGAAGTGGTTTGGGCTCAAGTTGCGGCAGCTCAATACTTGAAGGCTTGGCAGGAGGAGTGACTCTATTCTCTAAGTCAAGAGAGAGTTACTTTAGAGCATAAGTGTAGGACCCAAGCCCTTCTAATTCATTCACTAATTCCATGTACCCCTCAATGTCTTCACCATCAAAATTTACCAAAATAGCCGCCAACGCCTCACCAAGGCATTGTTCTTCTATCTTCATCTAAACTGCGCCTTCTACCTCATCAACAACATCAATGACTGAGATGCTTTCATATCCATGTGGTAGCTTTATATCCTTGCTTGCTTGGAATGTAACCTCTTCGTCATTAATGCGGAACTTGATTTCATTCTGTTTTGAATCCATAAGTGTTTTTCCGGTAGAAAGAAATGGTCTCCCCAAGATGATAGGGATCTCTTTGTTAACCGCACAATCAAGGATCATAAAGTTGGCGGGTAAATGGAACTTTCCCACTTTCACAAGCACATCATCAACAATTCTCGCCGGCCCCTTTATTGAACGATCGGCCATTTGCAATCTCATACTTGTAGGCCACAGCATATCTAACCCCACTTGCTTGTAAATATCAAGATGCATTAAGTTGATGCTAGCCCCATTATCACAAAGAGCTCTTGCAAAATTGTGCCCCCAATAGTACATGGAGTGGTGAAAGCTCCCGAGTCTTTTTAAATTTGAACGGTAGTTGTTGCAATGATGGAACTAACCTAGTGAGTCACATTCACCACTTGATTCTTGGTGGCTTTCTTCTTGGTGATGAAGTATTTCAAATACTTAGCAAAACTGGGCATCTCTTGTAATGCTTCCACAAATGGAATATTTACCGATAATTGCTTGAGAATGTCATAGAACTTCTCAAGTTTGCTATCATCAACCCTCCTAGCAAGTCTTTGAGGTAAAGGAAAAGGAGGCCTAGGAATAGGTGGTAGAGTTTTTGGCGTCTCTTTTACCCTTTCCTTAACCCCTTCTCGATTCACTTCTTGAACTTTCAACTCTTCCGGGAGCTTTTAAGCTTCAACAACCATTGTCGCTTCAACTCGTGCCTCAAATTCTTGTTCGGAATCCTCCACTTCGACCACTTGTTCACTCTCTCCTTGAAGTACCTTACCACTCTTAGTAGTAATTTCCATGCAATGAGAAGTTGGACCACTCCCACTACCCTTTGGGTACGCATATGTGTCACTTGGGAGTGTCCCCTTTTGCTTTGGATTTTGTTCTCTCGAGAGATCTCTCATTTGCATATCTAACTTTTGAATAGATGCAGTATGAGAGCCGGCAAGCTTAGTCATATTCCTCATTGAAGTGTCAGACCTATCTTGATTTTTCTATACCCGTTGAAACATGTTTTCCAACTTGGAATCACTTGAGGAACCTTTATTTGAATATTGTCCCTTTGGTGGAACATAAGGGTTTTAACTCCAATTTGAGAAGTTGTTGTTGTTACTCCAACTCCCTTTATTTGAACTACCTTGGTCATTTCACCAATGTTGGTTGCCTTGCCCTTGCGGGTTAGGCCTCCATTGATTTTGTTGTCCTTGACCTTGGTATTGTTGCCTTTGATAGCCTCCTTGAGGGTTGTTGACATAATTTGCTTCCTCATAATCTTCATTTGGTGTGGGTTGAACATCTTCCACCACATTTACCTTTTTCGTTTGGATTTCAGTGAACATCTTTGTCAACTCCAATTTCAAATGTCTTATCTATAAAAGATCCATCAGCTGCATTCTTGGCTATAGATTGGTTCATAGTATCCAAACCCATGTAGAATTTCTCCAACAAAATAGAATCTAGAAAATCATGACTAGGCGACTGTGAGCACGTGATTTTTGCCTCACCTGAATTACTCCTACAAAATCAGAACAAAAAATGTTTGTTTATAATTTTTGTGGATTTTTCGTGATATTTTCAGTAATTGTTTGCATTTGTGTGTGCGTGTTTGTTGGTTAAATTAACAGAAATACAAAAAATATATTGCAATTGTATTTTATAGTTTAATATACATTTTTTGAGTTAGTCAAATAATTAATTGTTTTACAAAGGAATGAAAATCATAAAAAAATAATGCACTTTACATTTTAGATGTCAAAATTGTGTGATTTTCTTTTTAAATTAGTATTTAAATTACTTGTGATAATCGTTGGTATTTTTTTTTAGGTGGACTAGGGTTTATAATTTAATGTAGGAGAATTAGTATTAATTTTTGGAAGAAAATAAAAGGAAACTGATAAAAGAGAAAGGAAGTGGGATTGGGCCAAATTCACATGGTCCAATCAGTATTCATACCCCAACACAGCCCAAATTACCCCTTATCCGGTCCAATCGACCAAGCCATCCAAACGATGTCGTTTTGGCACACTCAATCCGGACCGTCGATCTCATTAGATCGAACAGTCCAGTCCGTCTCCCACATCAATGAAACGACGCCGTCTCACGTGGGCTGATCTGAACCGTTCAAGGTCGTTCATCCAACGGTCCAAAACGCACCCCACTACCCGTTAATCTCGCCCGACCCGTTCACATAAGAGACCAACCCGGTCTCTATTATGTCTGAACGACGTCGTTTTGTTAAGTCAATCGATCCAAGTCGTTGATCTCAATTGATCGAACGGTTTGGATTTGTTTTCCCCTTCCACATATATAAGGTTCCAAAGCCACCCCACCCCCTAAACCAAACCCCCCGCCCTCTTTGTCTCTAAGCCTTCAGAGACCAGACCTCACGCTGCCATCCTCCTCCCGCCGAAAATCGCTCACGGCCGGTAGCCAAACGCCATCAAAATTACACCATCTCTTCCCCTCAATCTCCCCGTTCCTAATCTCCAGTCCATATCCCTCGAATCCTACCAGTTCGTTTCGAATCTTGGATCAAAAATAGGCCCGGAACCCTAGCTTACCCGATCAGCCCAAATCAACACATAATGTTCATCCAACTTCCCTCATCCCCAACCACCAACCAGTTTCCTTCGAAACTTGCCCAAATCCCTCGAATATTAGATCAACAGATGAACCATGAGTTTCCAAAACTTAAAATCGATTGCCTATTTTGAAGTTTTGAAGTCGGAATAGGTTTTGTTCATGTGTTTTTATTTGAGAACACATGATTAAAACCTATTTCGACCAAAATCAAAGGGTGCCGAAGATTTGTTCAAGCCAAGCACTGGCCTTCCATTTTAGGTGTTCCCCGTTCTTTTTGGATTTTATTTAGCTTTCATTTTTCTTTTCTCATTTTTCTATTTTTCTGCTTCATCTCATTCTTCTCGACCCCTTTGATATTTTGTTTTCTCGGATTGATTTCCCTTCATGTTAATTTGTTTTGGTTTGGTAATTAGTTTTGATTCGTTTAAATCTAGTCAATTAATTGTTGAGACAGTTAGCTTGTTGATTTGTTAGACCGTTTCATTTTTCAAATGTTAATTAAGTATATCGTTTGAAGATTGGGTTGTATCTGAGTCAATTGACAAAGAACAGCCCGTCCAAATCACATTGGAGCATTGGTTCAGCTTCGACCCATAACTCATGTGGGGTTTAACGTTAAATAATAAGGTTTTAGGTTTAATTTGGGAATGGTAATTAAGTGGAATGCCAACACTGGTTGTTAGGGCACGCTTAGATTAAAATATAGGCTGCCCATACCAGTTGAATTTAATAAGGAAAAAGGGGTTAAAGGTGGAATTGACATTCATTAGTGGGAAGTTTCAGAGAATAACATGGGAGAAAACATTTTCTTAATAGTTTAAGTGCTCAAAAGGCTGGAAAGGGGTGGAGTTTGGGTATAAATAGGGTCGAACAAAGATTGGAGACAGAAAAAAAAGGAAAAAAGTAAGAGAGGACTTAGTTTTTGACAACATTTGAGAGTTGAAGAGAGTTTAAGCTAAGAGTGATAATTAGGTCAGACATTGGGGGTAAAGAACAGAAGAGAGTTTGAAAAGAAAGGAGAGACATTTGAGCTGAGAGATCAAGAGAGAACATTTGAGTTTAGAGAGAGCTTGAACATTTTTTTCCTGAAATAATTCTACTGTGCCATTGAAACTCTTCTTCTCTTTGTTGGTTTTTTCTAAAATCCCTCCAGCTTGAACAAGCATAAGTTTACTGTTTCATTAGATTCTCTTAGTGATTGTTGGTTATTGGCTGACTGTGTTGACTACTGGGGTTCATTGCTGGTTGATTTGGTCCTGTGTTGGTTTTAAAACTGTTCTGTTGCTGCTGCTTGTCATCTGTTGCTGATTGAATCTCATTTTCCTTCTTATTTGCAAACTCCAGGTACACCTTCATAGCCTTTAATGATCTGGAAGTTTGATTCATGTGTATGAACAATTTGGAGAATCAGTGAAGAAGAGTTATTATGTGTTCACCTGAGTTTCCTTAGAATCATTGTTAGCTTTTAATATTCAGCTTAGCTATTCATGTTTAATTGTAACTAGAACAAATGTTTGAACTGTCTGATGTATATTGGACTGTAATAGGACTGTTTTGAGACTATTCTTAACTTGTGGATTGTAAATTGATTTTATGTCCGCCTACGAGCAGATGAATCCAGTGGTTAGTAGTTTTATTTTGGTTAACTTGTGTTACTAGTGCAGTGTAATTCGAATCTATATGATAGTTGTATTTTACAGTTGGAAGCTGAACTAATAATTAGTACGCAGGCTTTTATTATGTTAAGCAATAAACAATTTTGGTAATACTTCAGTAATGCAATTCTGGAATCACGAGTCGCCTGAGTGAACAACCTTAGTTTGAATTAGTCTGAAAATAGCTAGTCCGCTTTGAGTGTGGGGCCATTAACATATTCATGTCCATGTGTTAAGTAAAATAATGCGACCAAGTAGCTATCACTGTTGTTAAATTCGAATCCATGTTTCCAATCTGATTGTCATCTTTAACAATATGTAGGAATCACTAGTAGATAGATAAATAAAATAGTTTGTCGCCTATGTTTTGAATTGAGTGAAACAGGGATCTAAAGTAAGACCATTGGTTAGGTGCAAAAGTAATTTTGAGGCAAAATACAATGCAAAGTTGTGCAAATTCAGCTAGTCTGCAGGCTGTTGGGCCGTTTGTAAGCCCACACGTTGAGGCCCTGATTAAGACATTGAAACCACATGATTGGGCCTTTCAGCACTCTACTGGTCAAGCCTTAGCTTTGGTAAGGGCGATGGTCCTTGTTTGAAGTTTGGGCTTGGCTAAATAAATTCAAGGACAATGGTCTTTCATGTGTTAAAATTAGTTAATTAATTAGGATATTTTTTTCTTTTATTATTAGAGATAAAAAAATAATATAGAAAATCATAGTTGCTTTAGGATTGCCCTTTAAATAATAAATGAGATGAGCCTCGCCAAATAAAACGCACAAAGTGCGGGGCCCTCGATAAATGGTTATATTAAAGTACTTAGAATTCAGGATGGGCCGTTTAGCAAATTTCACGGACCTCCCCAAAGATCAAAACGCGTTAGTCTCTTTAGGCGCGTACTCTAATAACATTACCTTCCTAAACTCGGGTGCACATTTATCTGACCCAAATCCAAATCTTAACGAAGTCGAAATGTGTCAACGACCACGGGTGCATTTATGTGACGCGGTTCGAGACACGTTTTCACGACGTTGCAATTCTCTTTAAAAATAGTAATAAAAGCGGCTAAAATTTAAAAATGCACATAGGTTCATAGTGTTTTAAATCAGATAATTAAGCCGAATATAATAGTTGAGTGACCGTGCTAGAACCACGGAACCCGGGAATGCCTAACACCTTCTTCCGGGTTAACATAATTTCTTACCCTGGATTTCTGGTTCACGGACCGTAAAACAGAGTCAACCCTTTCTTGATTCGGGATTTGAACTGGTGACTTGGGACACCATAAATATCCCAACTGGCGACTCTGAATCTTAATAACAAATCCCGTTTCGATTGTCCTTCAATTGGAAAAAACTCCTTTGTGCCCCTGCGGGTGTAGGTAAAAGGAGGTGTAACATCTCTGGCGACTCTGCTGGGGAACCAAACCCAGAACGTCGGTTCAGGGTTTAAGAATTCGAGCTCATAATAATTGTTATATTTGGATTTATCTGATTTTCCTACATGTTTCATGCTAAATGTGCTAAATGTTTACCGCTTTGATATTATCTGAATTGTATATATAAACTGCTACGAAACCCCTCTCTTCTCTCTCCTGAGGAGTGCACGCTTGTCATGACTTCTTTCTGTTAGTGTCATATCCCAAAATAGAACGAGGTACGGATGAGTTGCAAAACCGGATGATCTTTTGGTTACCGGTACGCAACCCTCCCCCTCGGCTCGAGTTGTCCGCTCGGGTAAGCCAGGTCTAGAACAATACACTCAGGTTTTAAACCTAGTATAACAAAGCCTCATGCCGGATCCCTAGTAGGAACGTTTGTTTGCATCATATGCATTTTTTTTGACTTTGGAGACTCAACACAGGGGTTGGGTCTGTCTATGACAGGTGTACTTGAAACGTAAAGACCATCCTAATGCATCTTATTTGCTACTTGTGCATTTATTTGCTTCGGACTTGCATGTTGACCGGCTTCTAAATATTGGGAAACATTTAAGAAGAAAAATATAATAAAAAATATAGCAGTATAGAGGGTTTAATATAGTTAATCACCTTTTGAAATTGACAATGTCCCAATAGCGTCAAAACTCTGCCGAATTTTTTTTAGTAAAAAAAAAAAAAAATGTGTCATTGTTTTCAAAAAATAATCCGTCTTACTTAGCAGAACTACGTAAGTTTGATTCTCACCGGATGTGAGATACGTAGGCAACCCATATCGGGTTCAACTATTTTGGACAATTTTTTTTAGGGGTAAATAAATGTCGTTGTTTTGCCATAAATTAAGGTGATTCCATTCTTGTAAAAAATAGCTGAATGTCCCTAAAAGGGCGCCAGAAGGCTACTTTTGCGAGAACAACCTCCTTTGGTCATTTTTCAAAGTTTTGACCGGTTAGTAAACACATCCTTTAAATCTTCTTCGAAGTGTTGAAATGCCGTATTGACAAGACCAGAGTTTAAAAAAATGTGTGTCAATTTTAATTTATTTATTTTTTCTTTTCTTTTCTTCTTTGAGTCAAATGAGCCTTAATTCTACCTAATATCCCTAAACAAACATGCAGAATGAGCACGGGTACAAATTTGCCAGTAACGGTTAGGAGCAAGATCCCTTTGGAGTTGCGTTTGTGGTGGGAGGATCTGAAAAAATCGGAGCAAGATAAGGTCAAACTACATTTGGGAGGTCTCATCGGTTTGTTAAACGTCACACCCATATGTGATATCATAAATGCTTTGATTACGTTTTGGGACCCGACCCATAATGTATTTTACTTCTCAGATTTTGAACTCACCCCAACCTTGGAAGAGATAGCAGGTTATATGGACATTACTGAAGGTCTAAGGCACAAATATTTGATTGCTCCAAGAGCCGTTAATTCGCACAAATTTATGGATCTACTAAAAATAAGCAAGGGAGTCCCATACTCTGAGTTAGATAGGGGTTTTCCACTCTACATTTCATATACCAGAGGTATGGGCATATATGAGGGTTCGACGATCCAGAAAGCGGGGTTTGTAGTAAAGGGAATCAGACAAAATGGGATGAACATAGGCGTTTCGCCTTCATGGTGGCATTCTTAGGCCTTGTGGTGTTTCTCCGAAAAGATAGAAATATTGATTTGAAGGTGGCTGGAGTCGTCAAGGTCCTGTTACTAACAGCAAGAGCACGCTTTCCCCTTATGATAGTATCCGAGATATACCGAGCTCTCACAGCTTGTAAAGCCGGGGCAGATTTCTTCGAAGGTTGCAATTTATTATTACAAATGTGGATGATCGAGCACTTGTGTCATCATCCTCAGTATATGAGCTATAGATCTACAGACTAAAGCTGAATTGAAGGATACAACACGAGGGTTTCAGGGCTTAGATTGCCAGAAGGGTTTGGAGACTGGGTATCCTGCCTTCGTTCCATCACTGCGGTACAAATAGATTGGACTTTGGGTTGGTTTCCTGTTGAAGAAATTGTGTATATGCCCGCCACTGGTCCTTACTTCCTCTTAATGGGACTCCGAGGTATTCAGCCTTATGCTCCCTACCGAGTGATGAGACAATTAGGAAGGTGTCAGGTGATGCACCCAGATGAAGATCTCAGTGTTTACGCAGTTGAGGTTAGCACCAACGGCCAATTTCATGAAGAAACCGTACGTTATATATGGAACGAATGCCAGTATTTTACGGCAAACACTCGAGTGCGTGACCTATCTGGAGGCCAAGTCTCACCCGCTTATCTCACCTGGTACAGAAAGAAGAGCATTGCAAGAGACGAACCATAACGACCGACCAAAAAACTTCACATTCAGGAATTCGTTGAGGTATCACAGGAACCATGGGCTTGGTTAGTTAAAGAACGCGAGTACAGGGCCACAATAGGTGATAACTGTGATTTTTACAAGATTTATACCCCTTTATGCCTAAGCTTTGTGCATAAATTGATATAGATTAGTCCTGAATTGCTTACAAGTTGCGCTTGATTGCAGGTTTGTGCGACTAGATGATAAAGATCACAAATCGGCTCAGGAAGGAGTGAAATCGGCCAAGTGTCAAGAGATGAGCTAAAGTGTGAGTAAAAAGACTTGTGCGGACCGCAACCTTTTGTCATGCGGCCGCACAAGAAGATCCTGCAAATATTCAAGTCAAGGAACATGTGCGGTCCGCACTGTTTCGCCACGCGAACGCACAGGTAAAGATCAGAGAACCTGAAATTTGGACACAACTCCACGCGGACCGCACACATTTCTACGCGGTCCGCAATGATGAAGAAACAGAGGCTCAGATTCAAAGGCATAGTCCCACGCGGCCGCACACCAAACTAGTGCGGTCCACGTGGGTGAATGATCAGAGAACTAACACTAAAGGAGAAATCAACTGTGCGGCCGCGCATCATTTTCATGCGGTCCGCGTGACTTACCCAACGCGGCCGCGTGGCCATTTCCATGCGGTCCGCGTCCAAGACCCAGAAGCTCAAATATTGAAGACCTTTTACCCTATGCGGCCGCATGTCATTTTCATGCGGTCCGCGACAGACCCTCAAGGGTATTTTTGTCCAGTTTTTCCTGGGTAGTATTAATAGAATATTTTACTTTTTTTATGTTAGGTTCTTTTACACGGTACGAGCAGCTGAGCACGAGGCAACATTTATTTGACTGTTTTGGGCTATTTTCCTTAGTTTTGAACGTGGATTCAAGTGTATTAAATTTGTAGTTCATTAATATGT
>MU698643.1:0-20302 GCA_026770625.1 Nicotiana glauca | reverse complement strand
GTTTTCGAGAGAATTGAAATCGAAACTGGGATCTTCTAGGGTTTCAGAAGTTTCTGAGTTTTTCTAAACTTGTAGAGTTCCAAAAGCTCCTGAATTAAGGCTGAAGTTGCCTATTTATTGATTTGAAAAGGGAGGGAATTTCAAATGCTAAAATTGTCCCTTAGTCCCTTATTTATTGTAATTAGACCCCTGTTCTTTTATTTAATTGCCTCTTTTTTCCCCGGTATTTATGCCGTGTTGCCTCTTTTTCCCAATCTAGAAGGTTCCTACCTTTAGCTTTTACTCTTCTAACCCTACCTCTTTAGGATTATTACTGCATTACCCTTTTATTCTGTCTAGAATACCCTTCACCCCTTAAGTATTTACCAATGAACCAAATTGGATTCCCAAATCTACCCTTATTCCCTTAGAATTATTACAATGAACCGACTGTCATTCCCCAAATTAACCTTGTTTTGCTATTTTATTTTCCCTTAAACCCCGTATTACCCATTAACCCTAATTATAAGCAGATATCCAAAATTACTCTAAAATCAAGGTCGAAACCTTAACTAATTACCAGAATTAATCAATTAATTGTCAATTTAACAGATATAACTAAATCAGAACTAGGTAATCAATTAACGAGATTCAGAAGACCACTCAAACAAATAAAGAATCCAATTAAAAGAAGACCTTAGCTACTAATCAGGTTTTTAACAAACAAAACCCTAAAACTAAATGTAACAGTATGAATAGCAATCAAAACCCAAGACTATGTCATTTTTATCAAGAATTAACCACAAAAAGGAAAATCGTGGACATGCAACAAAAGCAGAACTAAAATAATAGAAAGAGAATCAAAAACACTTAGCTTTTTTTTTAATTCTCTTTTCTTCTTTATTTTCTTTTTCTCTCTTTTTTTCTTCTGTTCTTTTCTTTTCTTTATTTTTCTTGATTTTCCAGGCTTTTTTGAAACTCTGGATATCATTTTCTTGGGACATTTAGCTTCAGGCAAACCTTTGAGTCTTCTTTTAGTGAAAAGACTCCTTAGACTTAAGGCTGGGTGTTTGAGGGATGTCATGGGGTGGTTTTGAAGCAATAGTGTTTGCCGGTGTGGGTTCCAGTGACACTCAAATTAATTTTTGATAAGTTCTGGGCTTATTCGAAGGAAGATACTTAGAGGGGGTGAAAGAGGAGGCCTAGGGGATCCTAGGGTGTTAAGGGTGGATTCAGAATCAAATGTCGTGTTCGCCGGAGTAGGGTTCCGGCGACACTTGGATGAATATTCGAAGATTTCTGGTGGGTTTCGAAGAAAACTAGTTATGGGGGGTGAAAAAGGAGGTCAAGACCTTCCTGTGGTGTTAATGGTTGATTCATCGGAGTTATTTGTGTTTCCCGTCGGTAGGGTTCCGGCGGGGTTGATTGAGAGGAGAAGGGGGCGGCTAGGGTTTGATATGAGAGGGTGAGGAAGATGAAATGAATAGAGGAGTTATGTTTTGTATATTTAAAACCTGTGGGTGATCAGGGACCGTTAGATTAAGATCAATTAACGGTTGAGATGAATTGACGCCTATACGACGTCGTTTGATTAAGTAACGGTTTAATTCTATCCGTCAGATTAAATAAATGAACGGTCAAGATCTGACGTTTTAAACGTCGTCATTTGGTTTAATACATAGCCGGTATATCTGACCGTTTGATCAAGGATTTTAACGGCCCAGATTGATTGCTCTCAAACGGTGTCGTTTGGATTAATAGGCAAGCAGACGGGTAAAATATTTGGGCTTGGGTTGATTGTATTGTATATTTAATTTTTTGGGCCACATTATTATCAGCCTAATGTATATGTACCTTTGTATTTTATTTTTCTTCTTGTATTTTATATTTTATTCCTTTTATATATTTTTTGTATTTTCCTTTTGTATTTTATTTACTTCTTTTTGTATTATATTTTTTTTCTTGTATTTTTCTTTTTCTTCTATTTTTCTGATTTTTGCTAATTAAAAAACTAATTAACTTCTATTTTTATAGTATTTTCCAATTAAAAACAATAAAATGCTATTTCGATTTTTTTTTAATTTGTTCTCAAAATGTATTAACACAAAAAAAAATTGTAAAATTAAAATCCTAATATTCCTGCATATTTTATATATTTTTATGAATTACTATGCAACTAATTAACACAAAAATGCCACAGATTATTTTAAAAATTATTTTGCCTAGATTTTGGGAATGATTTGCTTAGGGTAAAAATCACGTGCTCACAACCGGGCATGTCGCCGGGCGAGATTGTGGATTTCGGTATTGATTTGGTGTCGGGCAGCGTATTGTACGGCTCCGGTATGAGTTATAGTGGTGGAAGAAGCAGCTTCAGGCTTCTTGGCAATGAGTTTGTTGGTAAGTTGATTGGCTACGTATTCAGATTGAGATGGCTTGGTTAGCCCTGAGATGTATTGTTGAGGTATAGGTTTAATCTCTCGTTATTGAGCGTGTTACTGATCTGGGGAGATCTATGAAATGCTTTTTCGGTAATGTGAGGCGTTCTAATTTTCGGACTGTGGGCACATATAGTGCGGTGCTATCGAGATTCATAGTGGAATTTGAGATGAAAACCTCAGTTGCGCTTGAGTTTGTAGCTTATAACGCTATATGTAGATATTGAATGCACTCAATATGCTTACGACCGATACTCAGTATTCTGTTGTAATGAGCAAATTTGGCTCGATGTGCATCTCCTTATGTGATATATATATATATATATATATATATATATATATATATATATATATGGGGATCGGATGGCACGCCGCCATGGATATGTGTGGATCGGGTGGCACGCTGCCACGGGTATGTCATTTGGATCGGGTTGCATGCCACAACAGTGTGATGTTGAGAATAGTTTTCCACATGTTACTTGGTATGTCTTGCTTCCTGGTTTCCAAAGAAAGTCCGTATTAGGTGTTGCTCGGCGAATGGCGCATCGATTGTGTCCTTTCAGGATTGAATGGTGTATATTACTTGCCTCACCGTGGGTGTGATGGATTGCTTGGTTTCAGACACCAATCTGTGCGTGGCTGTCTATTTTGAGCATAGTGACTTGAGGTACTTCATGTGTAACAGTGTTTGGATAAGATCGCACATTGTAGCGAGGCTACGTGGAGATTAGACCCTTCGGGGTAGGTTTAGGTATTATATTTCTATGATGTGGGACGGGGTCCCAGCCTTGTGTTGTGATGGTACTGAGGAGTTTGAGTTATAGCTTTTTTGTTTGAGTCATCTGTCATGATTTGAGTATGTCCATACCGCCCATCATTGGTGCGTGGATTATGCAAGTTGTGGCTTAGGCCTGTGATGAGGTGTCATATCACCAGAGTGGTGCGTTGAATTCGAAGTGATCGTTGGAGTCATTAATAAATGCAAACAGATTTGATTACAACTTGTTGGAAGAATAATATCGAGGTTCGTGTTTATTCTGAATATTGACATGAGGTTCTGATTTTTGAATATGATTTCGGAAATCTGCTGTGGTATTAGTCAAAAAGGGAGTGGTTTCATGAATGGTTGATCTGAGAAATGGTTAGGGTTTGCTGTGTGTTTCATTATCATTGATAGGATATGAAAGTGTTGGAATGGGGCTTTAGCTATTGAGAGGTTTCTATCGGTATATGGTTGTTGTGGACAGCTGCTGTGAATAGAAGTTATCGTTTTAGGTGCTGGATTGGGTAATTTCATCCATGTTGTGTTGTCGGACCTATAAGAGATAGGGTGAAGAGGGATCGCCCCGAGTATATGCTGATAAGGTCATTTAGCTATTGGTTGGCTTCTAGGACAACTCTGAGTCCGCTCGAGGACGAGCGTTTGTTTAAGTTGGGGAGGATGTAACGACCCGACCCGTCGTTACGTGAGTTACCGCCCCGTTTCCCCCTTATTTTATTGCTTTATGTTTCATCATCGGTATTGGATGCGTTAGAATTTAATTGGAGTAATTTTGATAAGAAATGAGACACTTAGTCTCTTTTAAGAAGACTTAAATTGAAAAAGTCAACCGGATGTTGACTTATGAGTTAGAGGGCTCGGATTTGAATTCCGATGATTTGGTTAGCTCCGGGTGATGATTTAAGGCTTAGGAGCGCAATCGGAAGTAATTTAGGAGGTCCGGTGAAAAAGTTAGCCTGTTTTGGCGAAGTTAGTATTTTGGCGATTTCCGGTTGATAGGTGATATTTTGATCCGGGAGTCGGAATGGAATTCCGAGAGTTGCAGTAGCTTCGTTAGGTTAATTTGGACTTGTCTGCAAATTTTTAGGTCATTCGGACATCGTTTAATTGGGTTTTTGATCGAATGTGAGTTTCGGAAGAATTTGATAAACTTAGGCTTGAATCAGTGGTGAATTGATGATTTTCGTGTATATGGACGTGGTTTGATGATTGGAACGAGTTCGTATGATGTTTTGGAGTAGGTTGTTATTTTTGGTTGAGGTCCCGAGGGCCTCGGGGTGATTTCGGATGGTTAAACGGAGGTTTTGATGTTTGTTGCAGGTCTGATGTATCTAGCTTCTGGTATTTCCGCATCTGCGGAAAAGGAGCCGCATAAGCGGTTCCGCAGATGCAGCTGTGGTGTTGCAGAAGCGGTCCTCGATGGACCTGGCCAATTCCACAAAATCGGAAGTTTGGACGCGTAAGCGGCTTCGCAGAAACGGAAGAAGCTCCGCAGGTGCGAAAGGGTGAGTGTTCAGCAGCGTTCGCATAAGCGGAAGTCTTGACCGTAGGAGCGGTATCGCGGGTGCGAGTTTTGGACCGCAGAAGCGGTCATGCCCCTTAAGTGAAAGTTACGCAGAAGCGGAACTTGGTCCGCATTAGCGGTTCCGCAGGAGCGGAAATCAAACAGCAGAAGCGGTCGAGGTGAACCGCAGAAGCGGAGTCCGAGTCGCAAAAGCGGAGTTTGGGCTTTTAAGTGAGAACCGCATAAGCGAATTTTTGGCCGCAGAAGCGGTCCCGCATAAGAGGAAACGGGACCGCAGAAGCGAAAATCGGCCTGGGCAGAAGGGTTTTAAAATGGCATTTCATCCGCGACTTGGGGTCATTTTCCTCCATTGTTGAGTATCTTGGAGAGCTTTGGGCGAGATTTTTCAAGGGTTTTGACTGAGAATCGAATGGAGGTAAGTTCCTTGGTCTAATTATTCAAGTTTATGGTAGAATTAACATGGAAATTGGTAGAAATTCATTGAAAAGAGGGTAAAGCTAGGGCTTGAGTTTTGATATTTTAAATTGGGATTTGATAGGTCATTTGAGATCGGATTTGGGAGTTCTTGGTATGTATGGACTCGTGGCGAGATGAGAAATTCGGTGATGTAAGTTTTGTAATTTTTTGAGAAGCGGGCTCGGGGCTCGGGTTTTGCTAGTTTCGAGATTTTTGCTATATTTCGATTGTTTTCAATTGGGTGTTGTCCCATTGGTATATTGTGATGTATTCGCTTTGTTGTTGGTTAGATTCGACGTGCGTGGAGGCCAAGTTGAGGGGCAAGGGCGTCGCGAGCGAGGAGTTTCACCGGTTCGAGGTGAGTAATGATTTTAAATGATGCCCTGGGGGTTTGAAACCCCGAATTGCACAACATACTGCTATGTTGAGATGAGACACGCGTTGTATGACTAGCGCGGGGTCATTTACTATTGGGTATTGTGACTTGGTCCATCCCAGTTGATATTTTACTGCGTATTTGATAAAGATTTACTGTTTTTCACCATGATCTGGGCTTATTGCCATATTTGGGCTTCGTGCCAATTACCTAAAATCTTTTGTGAATTTACATCACTATTTTCCTCACGAATTGAAATGTTAATTGAATTCAGTCCAATTGAATTATATTATTTTGTGAACTCAGCTACGTTTATACTCAACTCGAGAATTAATGATATTTAAAAATGTTGTTGAGCTGAGCACTATTGTTTTACTGATGCCCAAGAGGCTTATGATTATTTTCTGAACTGATTGAGGCCGAGGGCCATCTGTGAGGACATGTTGAGTGATGTGAGGAGGCTTTCAGGCCTCGAGTGTGATGTGTGAAGGCTTTAAGGCTTATTGATATTGCGCTTGGGCTGTAGGAGCCCGTCCGGAGTCTGTATACACCCCCAGTGAGCGCAGGGTACCCAGGTGAGTTGGGAGTGGGCCCGAGAGGCCGTTGTTTGTGTTTGGTTAGTTGGGAGTGAGACCGAGGGGCTGATGTTGTGTGCTGGTGAGTTGGGAGTGAGCCCGTGGAGCTGATACTGTATTGAAAATTAGATATTGAGCCCGAGGGGCAAATTTTTTGTTATTCCTTACTTGTTGAAATTAAGTGTCTTCACTATTTTTTTTTTAAAAGAGAATTATCTGTTACTTCACAGTTTTATTGCGTAACTGATTTTACTGATTGAGATAGCGTTATTTGTGCCCTTATGAGATTTCATGCTTTCAGTCATTATTTATTTTTATTACTCACTGAGTTGGAGTACTCACTTTACTTCCTGCACCTCGTGTGCAGATGCAGGTAATTGTTCACCTGGTAGCGGGTTTTGACCTGATTGGAGATTTTACCATCGTAGCTGAGCAAGGTGACCGTCAGCATTCGCGGCATCGTATCTCTCCCTATGATTCTAAATTCCATTATGTATATTACTGGTCTTACAACAGTGTTTAGATTCTTTAGATGCTCGTGACTTGTGACACCTCAGTCGGGTTGTGTGGGGTTGTAGTCATTATTATTATTGCTGTCAAGCTGTATCACTTTACTCATTTATGTTTAAATAATTTCAAAAGGGAGTGAATTGGGTTAGTCGGCTGGCTTTGTCTTCACGAGAGGCGCCATCACTACCAGTGTGGGTTTGGGTCGTGATACGAACTTAAGTCGATTAACTTACAACAAAACTTTAAAGTACAAAAATACGGGATGTAATATCTCATTTTCGAGCTTTCATCAATCTATTTATGGCGTACCTTTACGTACCAAAACATGGGGTGTAACAAGAATGTAATAACCCAACCAATTATTTTGAGCTCTAGCATATTGTTTGGTAGTTTGAGACCTGAAATAGCTTTACCATATGTATTATGACTTGCGAGTGTAGTCGGTTTTGATTTTTGGAAAGTTCAGAGTTGATTTGGAAGAATAATTTTCAATTCAAAAATTTTAAATTGGAAAAATTGACCAAGGTTTGACTTTTGAGTAAATGGTCGAGGAATTGGGATTTGAAGATTTCTATAGGTTCGTAAGGTGATTTCGAACTTGAGCGTATGCTCGAGTTGAGTATCATATTGTCCGGGAGCGATTCAACGCTTATTATCGGAAGCTTGGATTTTGAAGGTTTTGAAATTTGCTACGTTTGACTAAGATTGTACTTTGTTGTTATCGGATGCTGGACGATGTTTCGGGACCTTGGATAGGTTCATTTTATTAATTGGATCTTGTGCGTGAAGTTTGGTCGCGATCCAGAATGTGTATGTGTGTTTCGGACGCGTTTGGCAAAGTTTGAAGGTTTGAAAGTTAAGAGATTTTAGGAAATTGAGTTTGATTATTAATTATTGGTTTCGATGTTGTAATTCCTATTTCGAGCCTTTAGAAAAGTTTACATAGGGTATATAAACTTGTTAAAATGATTGGACAGGGTTCCCCAGACGTCGGGGTGAGTTTTGGGGTGGTTTCAAATCACTTTTAGGTCTTATAAACTGCTGATAACTGATGTCAGGGGTGTGAATCGCGATCGTAGATGTTTGGTCTGCATTCTCTAAGAGAAAAGTTTTGTGATTCGCGCTCATGGAAGGTAGGGTCATGATTGCACAAAAGGTATTTCTGGTGTCAATAGTCTGGCTTTGGGAATTTATATCTTGCAATTTATAAGAATTTGGAGATGATCCAAAATCAAAAGTTGTAGCCCTTTAAATCTAGTTTCAGAAAAATAAAACCTAAGCATAATTCGTGCGTAACATCGCTAGGAGTCCAAATATTCATGAGATTTCCGTTTTGATTTGAGACTTGGCAGTTACTTGACATTTCTTATATGTTTTAGATTACATGTCACACCTCCTTTTTTACACACCACCCCGAAAGGATAGTATATAAGGGAGTTTTTTCACTTTAATTGATATTATTCAAAATAGGATTATTTATTCAATTTAGAGTTGCCACTTGGGATATTTTATTGGTGTCCCAAGTCACTGGTTTTATTTTAAATCCTAAATCGAGAAAAATTTCGACTTTCCTTTCAAAGTCTGCGAACCAGAAATTCTGAATATGGAATTCTGTTAAGCCGGGGAAGGTGTTAGGCACCTCCGGATTTCGTGGTTCTAGCACGGTCGCTTAAACTATCGTAATTGGCCTATTATCTGATTTTAATACATGTTTTAGCCTATGGTTCAATTTTAACCTTATAACCGCTTTTGTTTAATTATTTTTAGGAAAGATTCAACGTCATCTAAAACACGTCTTGAATCACGTCACATAAATGCACCCACGGTCCACGGCATATTTCATCTAACTGTTGAGATTTGGATTTGGATCGAATAAATGCGCACCCGAGTTTAGGAAAGTAATTTTTTAATAGCGCGCCTAAAGCAACTACACACTTTCAACTTTGCGAGGGCCATGGAAAATTCGACTAGATGGCATGCCTCGATTTTTAAGGATTCAAATGTTAATTAATCGAGGGCCATGAGTTTTGGGATTTTTATTGGGCATGGCACGCCTCAAATTATTCTACGGGGTTTTATTATTCAAAGTTCATTTATCTAACGCCCTTAAAAGGAGTGAGCTTTATCTGATATTGGGCCCGACAAACAATTTTTCCCGAACCCGCTTTTATACGGACAAGGTCTACTTTGGCAAAGTGTGGTATCCCTCTCAGTACCACTTTTAAGATTTCTGAAACAAATCAACTAACAGCAAGTAACACCATCTATTAATTTTGACCAAACATACGACTTACAGCAGCAAACAAACACTTGAAACATTTATATTGATTTGGCAGCTAAACACATCACATAATCACACCCCTAATTCCAAAAAATGAAACTTAGTCGAAATGTTGATAAGAGCATGGAAACAAGCTAAGATATGTTTTCTTGTTATATTTATAAGAGTTAACAGATTAAATCTTGCACGGAAATATGGTAGAATTATACATTGACTAATTTTGTTTTGTTTTAAGGATAATCAGTTTAAATCTTCAAATTTAATCAAATTCAGGAAAAACACCAAAGTCCAAACGAGTGGAATATGGCAACCAAACATTACAGATTCATGACGCCATTTTTATATAAAATAGAATAAAAAGTGATTACATCAGATCTAGGAAGAAAAAGTACCTAAATGGCAAAAAACTGGGACAGCACAGTCAAATGGAGGCAACGAAAACTACCATTAGAGCCCAGCCATATTAATCCAGCAACAACAAACAACATTTAAGCCAAAACCATGGTTTGGAAGCCTTCCAAAAATGGAAATGAACAGTGAGCGTTGAATCTTGAGAGCCCTTTTTTTGTTAAATTTTTTCTTGTTTTCTTTGTTCTTATTTTGAAATTTCTGTGTATTTCTATCCTCTTCCTCTTTTTTTTTTTTCGATTTCCAACTTCTAATTGCTTTTCGAGATTGTTTTCAAAATCGGAAGCCGAGTGAAGTCTGATTTGAGAGGGATCTCTTTGGAGGAAGTGATCAAACGGGAATGAGGAGCGCCGTTTTTTGGTTGGGGGTCTCAATATGGAAAAATCTGATCTCATTATCTAGGTCTAGATATTTTTATAGGTCTAAGTCTAGGTTTTAATTGGAAGGATATGAGTTTTGGGCTAATAGGTTCAAGTGTATTTGAGCTAGGTAGAAAAATTTAGGCCTAATTTGGGTATAAGAACTAGCTCAATATCCAATTAAATCTTTTCTTCAAAATTCTTTTTCTTAATTTCTTATTTTCTTTTTCTTTAATTAAAAATCCTAAAATTAAAATCCTAGGTTATCTAAAAATATAAAATTAAACTAATTAACTAATTACAAAATTATAAAAACTACTTAATCCTAAATTAAAAGAGTAAAAAATCAATAAAAGGGAAAAAGTATAAAAATGAAGCATTTTTTATTATTTTCAATTTTTTTTAATAAAACAAGTAACTATCGGTTGATCATAAGAATGTAAAAATAAAGCCTAAATGCCATGCGTGATATTTTTGGTATTTTTTATGATTTAAATAAAACTTAAACATGCACAAAAATGCAAACGATTAATAAAAATCCTATAAAATGGTAAATAATTGAAAAAAATCTATTTTCTTTGATTTTATTTGGAGCAATTCCTATAGGACAAAAATCACGCGCTCACAGCTGCCTTTACTCGGAAACACGAAGGGTTTTCGGGCAAAGATAAAATGAGCAATTACGAACGATTTTTGCCCATTTGAAACTCCATGAGAAGCATTTTTTGAAAAGAGCCTGACCGAATCTTGCTTCAAATGTTGCCTACATATCCTTGGCTATAAAGGAATCAGGCCAGTGTAGTTCTGGATGTTTTGGTAGTTGGGACTACCGAGAAGCTGTGATTTCACTGCTGTTTCTGCTTGCTGAGCTCCTTATTACACCAAAATGAAAAATAAAAAGCTAAACTAGCTAAGCCTATCATCTACGAATTACAAGATTCCTATCTATAAATCTTTTGAAGCTTGATCTTGATCCTTAGCTGGTTCTTGCTGTGGACTCCGATCTTAATCTTGATGCTCGTCAGCTGTAGGTGCTGGTTCTTTCTTCAGCTTTGGATCAAAGCGGGACATGCGAAACTTGTGACTTCAAACATATCTTGAGCAGTCCGCATCTTTCTCCGTTTCAACCTTTTGAATTCACTTCTTTTTTGTTCTTTTCTTCTTTTCATTATTCTGGATTGAGACTTATTCTTTTGGTCATTTTGAATCCTATGCCTCGAGGTCAGACCTGCTCAGACACCAAAACAAACAAACGAACGAAATTTTTCTGCCCCAGTTTTCACTAGGAAAACTTCGTGAGTTATTTGTAACTAAGATCTAAAACTTTTCTCTTTCATTTTTTTTTTGGAAAGCGATAAAATAAGGATTGTGTGTCTTTAGGAGGAAAGATTAGGGAATGGAGCCCTATCTAAAATTTTCAACTTAGGGATTGGAGCCTTAATGTTGGCAAAGAAAAGACGACTAGGGAATGGAGGCTCTATGTCTTAAAATCTCAACTCAGGGATTGAAGCCCCAATGTTGGCAAAAGACGACTAGGGAATGAAGTCCCTATGTCTAAAAATTAAACTCAGGGATTGAAGACTTAATGTTGGTGAAAAGGTGACTAGGGAATGGATGCCCCATGTCTAAAAAAACTCAAATCAGAGATTGGAGCTCTAATGTTAGTAAAAGGCGACTAGGGAATGGAGGCCCTATGTCTAAAAACTCTATATGTAAAAATCTATTAAAATTACGAACAATAGTGAATATGAATCCATAACTTTAAATATACTATGGGTTCAATGTTAAAGACATTAAATATTGAACTCATAGAGTTTAAATCCTAAATCCGACTCGAGGTCTGTCGTTTAACATAACTCCTTTCCTTTATAAGGAGTAAATTATGGAGGTTAAGACTAACCCCTACCATTTATCTTCAAGCAGTAGATCAGTGAGTCTACTTGTTTAGTCTTATTCTATTACTAGCAGCAACTCTATTCAAATCTAGAAAAATCAACTTCCACATTTACACTCATGTCCAAAATGAGAGTTTTTAGCCAAAATTGTCCCTTATGTTTTGGGGTAAGTGTAACTTTGTCCTTTATCTATTACCCTGAGCACTTATAGTCCTTTAAGTTTGCTAAAGTTGAGCAGGTTTAGTCCATTTAACAAAAGACCTGAGGGAGACCAAAAAACTAACAGTGTTTTAACTGAGTCAACTGGGTTAGACTCGTGAGAGTATGAGGGTTCGGAAAATATAAATTTTTTTCGATTCCGAGACGGGCCCGAGGGGCATTTTGGTCATTTTTTATAATTTTGCGTATTAGCTTAGAATTTAATTGTGGAATCAATTAATTGAATTATTATTTATAGTATGCAATTTAATTGAATATATAGGAGCCATTTGGAGTCAGATACTCGTGGCAAAAGCGTGGTTTCGGGTTGACTTGTACTAGTTCGAGGTAAGTGGCTTGTCTAACCTTGTGTGGAAAACTTTGTCAAATAGGATTTGATATTTGGTAGTTGAATGCCTTGTACGTGAGGTGACGAGCGCGTACTTGAGCTAATTATTGAAAATCTATTTTTATTTGGAATTATTTAAATTGTTGAACCATGTTCCAAGTGAAAAACGGATTTTCAACAATTGAAGAGGCCGGTTGCATTTGCAGAGGGTAGAGACCCCAACACTCGCGTTCACGACCCAACCATCACGTTCGCAATGAAGTAAATCCCACCCAGCCTAGTTCACTCTACGCGATCGTGAGAGTATCTTCGCGATCGCGAAGAAGGAAACCGGATGAGAGCTGAAGTTGATAAAAACCAGATTTTTTTCTAAGTCTAAACCATCCGTAGCCTATCCGAAATTCACTCGAGCCCTTGAAGCTCCAAACCAATTATGCACACAAGTCCAAAAATATCATATGAGCTCTCTCGGGAGATCAAAATACCAAACTAATACCTACAACTACGAATTGGACTCCAAATCAAATGAAATTTTCAAAAAGAAATTTAAAATTTCTATTTTAAAAACCGAATGTCCGAATCACGTCAAACCAACTCCGTTTCTCGCCAAATTTGAGTGATGAGTCATATATATTGAAATGGACCTCTACTGGGTTTCAGAACCAAAATACGGACCCGGTATCAACAGAGTTAAACATCCGTCAATTCTTTAAAATCATTAAACTTTTAAACTTTCAATTTTTCAACAAAAATCAATAACTTGAGCTTGGGACCTCTGAATTCGATTTGGGCATACGCCTAAGTCCCAAATAACTATGCAGACCCACCGGGACTGTCAAAACCCAAATCTGCATCCGTTTGCTCGGAACATTAATTGAAGTCAACTTAAATAAATCTTAAGGCAAAATTTCATATTTTATTAGTTTTTAACATAAAAACTTTCCAAAAAAATACCGAGTATGTGCATGAAATTGAGGAAGGATTAAAGAACTATTGGAGGCTTCAGAACACATAATTAGGTTCTAAATTCTAGATGACCTATCGGGTCATCACACATTAGGGTGCACCAACATTGTTTGTAAAAAAGAAAGACTAATCAATGAGGGTACGTATTGACTATCGGCAGTTGAAAAAGTTTATTATCAAGAACAAGTATATGTTGCTTAGGATTGATGACTTATTGATTAGCTTTAGGGTGCCAAGGTATTTTCCAAGATTGGCTTAGTTTGACTAATGCTCCAGCAGCCTTCATGGATTTGATGAACCAAGTTTTCAAGATTTATTTGGATTCCTTCGTTAATGTGTTTATTGATAATATTCTTGTTTACTCTCGTAGTAGATAGGATCATGAGCAACACCTACAAATTGTACTTCAGACTTTAAATGATCATCAGCTTTACGCCAAGTGTTCATAGTGTGAGTTCTGGTTGGACTCTGTTGCCTTCATGGGTCATGTTGTGTCTTTTGATGATATTAATGTAGATCCTAAGAATATTAAAGTCGTTCATAATTGGAATAGACCTACTTCAGCTATAGAGATTCGAAGCTTATTATGTTTGGCGGGCTACTATCACTATTTTGTGAAGAAGTTATCATCTATTACAACCCCGTTGGCCAGGTTGACTTAGAAGGGCACTCCTTTAATATGGTCTGATGAGTGAGAGTAGAGCTTCTAGAAGCTCAAGACTGCTTTGGCTGCATCCCCGGTGTTGGTGTTTCCCCCAAGTTTAGAGCCTTATATTCCATATTATGATACTTTGTGTATCGGACTTGGCGCAGTATTTATGCAGGACGGTAAGGTGAGCGCCTATGCATCTCGTCAATTGAAGTTCCATAAGGAAAACTATCATGTGCATGATTAGGAATTGGCAGATATTCTGCATGTGCTCAAGATTTGGACGCATTACTTATACGGTGTCATGTGAGGTTTTCACTGATCATTGGAGTCTCTAGAATCTATTCAAGTAGACGGATACAAATAAGAGCAACAGAGATGGTTGGAGCTATTGAAAAACTATGATAACACTATATTTTATCATTCAGGGAAAGCCAATATGATAGACGATGCCTTGAGTAGGAAGGCACAGAGCATGGGCAGTTTGGCATTTATACCTAAACTAGAGAGACATTCTCTATGAATGTTCAGAACTTGGCCAATAGATTCATGAGGTTAGATATTCTGGATCCTAGTACGGTTCATGCCTGCATTATGGCATAGTCGTCTTTGTTGTGGAGTAGTTTCCAGTTTGATGATCCTTACTTGATGGTGTTGAAAGACATGGTGCAACAGGGAGGTTCTTAAAAGATTACGATAATGGATGATGGTATTATGCGACGTTAGGGCCGGATTTGTGTTCGGAATATTGATGGTTTGAGAGATTTGATCTTTGACGAGGCTAACAGCTCACGATATTCTATTTACTCAGGTATCACAAAGATGTAACCTGACTTGAAGCAGCATTATTAGTGGTGGAAGATAAAGAAGGACATTGGTGGGCATGTCTCACGGTGCTTGAATTGCCAGCAGGTGAGGTATGAACATCAGAAATCGGATGGTTTGACTCAGAGGTTGTGTAGCCGAAATAAAAGTGGGAGCGAATTACAATGGACTTTATGGTAGGCTTACCATGGACTTTAAGGAAATATGATGTTGTTTGGGTCATTATGGACAGACCGACCAAATCCGTGCTTTCCATTCCGGTGAAGACTTCCTGCACTTCAGAGCGGTTGGCTTAGATCTATATTAGGGAGATTGTTCATCTGCACGGTACACCCATTTTATCATCTCAAACCATGGTACACAGTTTATTTTACATCTTGGAGAGTTGTTTAATGTATGTTTGGCTTGCAGGTGGAGCTCAGCATAATATTTCATACGCATATGGATGGCCAGTCTGAGAGGACTATCCAGATCCTTGAGGATATGTTGAGGGCCTAAATTATTGATTTTAGGGGCCAGTGAGACCAACTTTTACCATTGGCAGAGTTTTCCTATGACAACAGCTACTAGTCCGCATCTAGATAGCACCGTATGAAACTTTGTATGGTAGGCGGTACCGTTCTCCTATTGGTTGGTTGGAGCCTGGTGAGTCTAGGATGTTGGGTATGGATTTGTTTTTTAAAGATTTCATATAGTACAAAGTAGGCAGAAGATTAATAAGGATAATAAGGCACGCGGTATGGCTTATATTGAAGGGAAAGTTGAGCCCAATGTTTATCGGCCCATTTGAGATCTCGGAGAAAGTTGGGGAGGTTGCTTATAGGCTTGAATTTCCTCTCATCCAAGCAGGTGTACATCTGTTATTTTATGTTTCTATGCTTTGAAAGTACCATGAAGATAAGTCATATGTTTTGGACTTCAGCACAGCGCAGCTTGATAAGAATTTGATGAGGAAGATCTGGTAACTATTCAAGATCGGCAGGTTCAAAGTTGAGATCTAAGGATATTTATTTGTGAAAGTGCTTTGGAAAGGTAAGGCGACTAACGAGGCTACTTAGGAGTCTGATTCCCATCTGAGGAGTAGATATCTATATCTTTTTCCTAGTCCAGGTACATTTCTATATCCGTTCGAGGATGAACGTTTCTTTTAGAGGTGGAAAATATAATGACCCTATAGGTCGTATTGAGTTCTAGCTTCCCATTTTATGATTTGAGACCTTGCATAGCCTTATTGATGATTTTTTACTTGCGTGCGCAGTTCATGTTTATTTTTGAAAAGTTTAAATGTAATTTTTCAACGAAAATTTAATTTTTGAACTTTAAAATGGTTAGAGTTGACCACAGTCAATATTATCGATAAAAAATCGTAGATAGATATTTTGACAATTTTGATAGGTTCATATGCTGATTTTAGATTTGTACGCATGTTTGGTTGGGGTCTCGAGTGACCCAAGGTTGTTTCGGCATTTATTGTGAAAAGTTGCAACTTGAAGCTATAAAATTTAAACTCTTTGAGTTTTGATTCTTGATTCTTCATCTTAGATATTATTTTGATGATTTGAGCTTAGGAACGAGTTCGTAAGATATTCGTTTTTACATGTGTAGATGTTTGGATTGGGGACCGAGGGGCTCGGGTGAGTTTCGGAGGAGTTCTGACTAGCTTTACTTTTACCATATTGCTTTATGTATTATGTCTTCCATACTCTAAATAGATTGTGAAACTCTTTGATTTTTTTATTCATGTTATTAGCGATGTTGAGCTTGTTGAGATATTGCACATTAAAATTATTGAAATATTGATTTGGTTATTGGTGCAAAAGTGATCGTACATTTTCATATAGTGAGTTATGTTTAATTACTCTTCTTGATGTTGTTTCTGCTTCCCACCTTGTTTGGTATTGCTTTATATGTTTATTCTTCACAAGGAAGACCGATTTTCATAAAGGGTGATGTCGTCTTGTGAGGATGAGTGATTGTGCACGAAGGGCATTACCGTACTATAATTATACATCAATATCATTGCACGAACGAATTTTTCATGCTTGGGAGGAAGTGATAATATTCACGAAGGTTTTCATTCTTGATATTATACCATGCTTGTGAGAATGAGAGCAAAAGCACAAAACATGATGTCGTGCCGTTTGTTGGTATTTTTTTTTCCTTATTTTACTATACGGATTGGGGACTTGGCTACGTTACTTCGTGGTTATCTTTAAAAGTCTTGTTTAGAGTTTCTTGTGGAAGCATAAATTGTGATTTACTTTAATCGCCTCTTCCTTTGTTTTCTCGTTCTTTTTCTCCATGTTATTATGCTTGTTATCTCTCTCACATGTTATTTATCTTGTCAATTTACTTGTTATCTCGACTTGTTCTTTCTCGTTACTTAACTGCACATGCCTTAATCTAGGCCTCGTCACTACCTTGCCTGGGTTAGGCTCGACACATACGGAGTACGTAGGTCAGTTATACTCATACTTTACTTCTATGCTTCTTGTGCAAATTTTCATACTGGTTCCGGTACCACTCAAAGAGCAGACTAATTAGCTAGTGGAGGAAACTTGAGGTAGTGTTGCACTCTTGCTCATAGGTCTTAGAGCCTCCATGTTGAACCATCCCCTTTTTGACCTGGAAGTGATTTTAAAGGTAAAACTAACATGAATTCATAGGTTTGTACACTTTAAATCATTTGCTTCCATTTCTAACATCACCCTCTAATTCCTAGCCCTAATCTTTGTTATTCCATGGTAGAAAACTAGGGATTAAGGAAGAATTGGGTTTTTTTTGCAAATTAGGGATATAGACCTTAATTTACAGTCGGTTTCTGAAACTAATTACATAATTGGTGTGACGACCCGGCCCGTCGTCACGTGAGTTACCGCCCCGTTTCCCCCATATTATGCTTCACTATGATTCAATATCAGTATTTGAGTTGGTTGAATAGAATTGGATTGGTTTTAGTTAGCAATGAGACACTTAGTCTCTTAAAGGGGAGCTTGTTTTGGAAAAGTCAACTGGAAGTTGACTATTTAGTTAGAGGGCTTGGATGTGAATTCTGATGATTCGGTTAGCTTCGGGGGATGATTTGTGACTTAGGAGCGCAATCGGAATTGAATTTGGAGGTCCGGTGTAGAATTAGGCTTGAATTGGCTAAGTTTGAATTTTGGCGAATTCCGGTGGGTAGGTGAGATTTTGATCCGAGGGTCGGAATGGAATTCTGAGAGTTGCAGTAGCTTCGTTAGGTGATTTTGGATATGTCTGCAAATTTTCAGGTCATTCGGACATTGTTTGGTCGGGTTTTTGATTGAATGCGCATTTCGGAAGTTTTGATGAAAACTAGGCTTGAATCCGATGTATTTATTGGTTTTAGCGTTGTTTGACGTGTTTTGAGGATTGGAACAAGTTTGAATAAGGTTATAGGATGTGTTGGTGTTTTTGGTTGAGGTCCCGGGGGCCTTGGTGTGATTTCGGGTGGTTAAACGGGAATTTTGGAAGGATGTTGCAGGTCTGAACTTCTGCCTTCTGTTGTTTCCGCATCTGCGGAAAAGGAGCCGCAGAAGCGGTTCCGCAGATGTGGTGGGATGGCCGCATAAGCGGTCAGGCGTGGCCCAGGGCAATTACACATAAGCGGACAAGGGGGTCGCTTCAGCGGGTCCGCATAAGCGGATAATACACCGCAGAAGCGGTCGATGGAGGACCGCAAAAGCGGATGTTGAGTCGCATAAGCGGTCCCATGAATTTTTAAGTGAGACCACATAAGCGGTCAATATGTCGCATAAGCGGTACCGCATGTGCGGTTAAATGACCGCAGAAGCGGAAATCGGGCCTGTGTTTAATGAACAGTGTTCGCGAATTTCAGAAGTTAAGAAAATAGTTGGGACTTCGATTAGGGTTGTTCTTGGGTGATTTTGAGGAGAAATCGAAGGAGCTTCATCAGGTAAGAACTATTAGCCTCGGAATATGTTATTTTGGTGTAAAAACATTGATTAACCACTGAATTTCAAGAATTTAAAGGTTAAAAATGGAGGTTAGGGCTTGAAAACTCAAGAGAGTTAAATGTGAGTTTGGAGGGGTAAACGAACTTCGATTTTTGTAAATTTGATATGTATAGACTCGTGGCGAGATGAGGAATCCAGTGATGTAAATTTTGGAATTTTTCGAGAAGTGGGCCCGGGGCTCGGGTTTTGCCAACTTCGTGATTTTTAGTATTTTTCGAGTAATTTCGATTGGGTTATGTTTCTTTATCATATAGTAATGTATTTGTTGTGGTTTTGACTAGATTCGACGCGCGAGGAGGTCGATTCAAGAGGAAAGGGCATTGCGGACTAGTCTACGGCCGGCTTGAGGTGAATAATAGATGTAGATGATGACCTGAGGATTTGAAACCCCGGTATCTCACATTGTGACGCTGTATTGAGGCGAGACACGTACTCTACGGTGAGTGCGGGGTCGTTTGTGGACGGGACTATGGCTTAGTCCGTCCGAGTGATGTCTATACTGTGTTATTGACTAGAAATTGGCTGGTAAACATCCTACTTGGATTGTTATGAACATATTTGGGCTGCGTGCCAACTATTTGGATCCCTTAGGGATGATTATCACTGTTTCCATGAAATTGAGCATGTTTCCATGATATCAGTCCTGAGTTAAGTACTGTCTAGAAATGATTAGCAATCTTATAAGGTTTTAAATCACTTAAACTATAATACCTGTTAAAAATGGAACCGAAAATGGTAAACTTGATTGTGCCTGTGTGGCTTGCATGCATATATAACTGGACTGATTATGGACCGGGCTGCACGCCGCAGCGAATGCTACCATGTCATTGCGCTTGGGCTGTAGGAGTCCCTCCAGAGTCTGAACCCCCACAGTGAGTGCGGGTACCCAATGGATCGGGCTGTACGCCGCAGCGATCATGTGTATTGCATTGCATTCATGCATTGATATCTATTTGTCTATCCGTTGTTAATTACTGTTGTTTCATCGTTTAGTGTGCTAAGTGGTTAGTTTAGGCTTTACATTGTGGTATTTCGGGATTTCTTACTTTCAGTCATTATATATGTCTATTACCACTGAGTTGGAAGTACTCACTTTACTCCCTGCACCATGTGTGCAGATTCAGGTGTTTCGTAGACTTAGCTGAGCAGTCGCCATCTTCCAGAGTTTTATCAGAGTTGTCGAGGTAGCTACCTGACGTTCGTAGGACCCGACTTCTCCCTTTTATTTAGTTTTATTTCCGCATTCCAGACCTATGTATTTTCGAATATTTGTTACTCCGTTGTTTAGAGGCTCTAGACTCCTGACCCCAGATTCTATTAGGAGTGTTTCGTCGGATATTTCGGTCTGTTCCGTATTATTATTTCTTTAAACTGTTAAATTTCCCTTTAATTGTCGGAAAGGAGTTATCAGGTAGTGTTCGTGAGTGATAATTGGTCAGGCTTGCCTAGCTATATGGTTGGGCGCCATCACGATCGGGTTTGGGTCGTGACGNTTTCTGTATTCTATTCTCTCGCAGATGGCGAGAACTCGTGCTACCGGTGTCACACCTCTTTTTTACGGCTTACACCCCGCGAAGGGTATAAAAAAGAGTTTTTCCAATTAAAGGACGGTCGGAACGGGATTAGTTATTTTAAAAAAAATTTAGAGTCGCCACTTGAGATTATAATGGTTTCTCAAGTCACCGAATTAATCCCGAACCGAGGAAAGTTTGACTCTGTTACAGTCTGCGAACTAGA